>VDFB02075892.1:0-56553 GCA_007258455.2 Sequoia sempervirens | reverse complement strand
CTAGTTGGTCTGTGATCACTTGTTCTTTGATTGATTTGCACTCCATATACTCTATGTCAAAATCTATTAAAATCACCACCCATTTAGCCATTCGTCATATGAGAGTTGCTTTGGATAACATATATTTTAATGGATCCATCTTTGCTATGAGCTTGATTTGATGCAACAACATGTAGTGCCTGGAATTTTGTGAAGCAAAAACTAATGCTAGGCATTCCTTCTCAATGGTTGAATAGTTCATCTCATAACCCACCAAGGTTCTACTGATGTAGTAAATGGCTCTTTCCTTTCCATTTTCATCATGTTGTGCTAAAAGAGCTCCTAATGTTGCTAGTGTTGCTGAGATAGATAAGATCAGTGGCTTGTTTGGTATTGGTGGCATGAGAATTGGAGGTGTTAGTAGATAATATTTGATCTACTGGAAAGATTTATCACATTTGTCATCCCACTTGTAGGTTATCCCTTTATGGAGAATATGTGAAAAGGGGTGAATTTTATCCGATAGCTGTGCTATAAACCTTCTGATGGACTGTAGTCTGCCTTGTAACCCTCTCATCTACTTTAATGTTTGCGTTGGTTCCATATCTCAGATGAATTTTACCTTTGCTAGGTCAATTTCTATCCCTCTTTGTGAGACAATAAAGCCAAGAAGTTTCCCTGATGTGACCCCAAACACACACTTTTTTGGATTTAACCTTACTTTGTATTCTTCAAGTCTGTCAAAGATAGGTCCTAAGATTTGTATGTGCTCACTTCTCTTCTTTGATTTTTCCAAAATATCATCCACATAATCTTTTTCTATTTTTTGGATCATGTCGTGAAAGATGAGGGTCATTGCTCTTTGATAGGTTTCTCTTGCATTCTATAACTTGAATGGCATCACATTCCAACAATAGGTTCCCCATGGACAAGTGAATGTAGTTTTGTGTTGATCCTCCTTGGAAATTATGATTTGATTATAGCTTGAAAAACCAACCATGAGGGATATCATTTCATGCCCAACTGTTAAGTCCACAATGAGATCAATGTTAGGAAGAGGTAAATCATCCTTTGGGCATACTTTGTTTAGGTCTTTGAAGCCAACATAGATTCTGATTCCCCCAATGGGTTTTGAGACTGGTACTAGGTTTGAAACCCATTGAGGATAATCTATTGGTCAGATGAATCCAATGTCAAGTAGCTTTTGTAATTCTAGATCAACCAAGAGTGCAATTTGAGGATGCATCTTCCTTAATTTCTACTTAACTGGTTTGGCTTCAAGATAGACTACTAAGTGATGCACAACCACTTATGGATCAAGGCATCACATATCTATGTATGACCATGCAAAGTTGGCTCTTTGCTCTTTGAGGAATGTTTCTAGGTTCTTTTGTTCTTCATCCAGTAATGGTTCAAAATAGAAAGTGATCTGAGGTGCTTCTTTAGTTCCCACATTGACTGGAGTAGATTTTTCTGCTAGTATTGCTGACTTCTTTGGATGCATTACACTAAGGGGGAGATTGAATCCCTCATCCTTGGGAACTTTAGAGAGGTTTTCACCATTGGATGGTTCCTTTGTTTTTACTATTTTAGGATCAGAGAGTGCCACTAGGTGGTTTTCACTCAAGGATCTGCATGTTAGTTGCATTTTATTAATTTTGTGACTGAAGGATTCAATTGTCTCCCCATAGTATGCCACTGTGTCAAGCTCTATGTCAAAGTCTGCTTTGTGATCTTCCCATGATAAGTTGTCACAAAGTCCCATGAAGTCTGAGATCACTTCATCATTTTTGAATAAATCTAGAATCGATGGTCCTTGTTGGTCCATGTCAATGAGTTGTGGGTATACTAGGCATATTTCACTTGGTTGGTTGCTTGATACAAAGTATGTTATGGATATCATAAAGAGGGTGTTCTCAAATAGGTCAGCAACATCAAGGGTAAATTCATCCAAGGTTGTATCATGTGATGTAGGTGACCAAGAGGAAGCCTTAGCTCGTTTAGCAGAAATACCTTTGCCAATAAGTGTGACCTTCCTAGAAGTACTTGACCTAAGCCAAGATTCTTTATTTGTTTCTCATGAACGATGGGTTCTAGTAAACCATTATCATTTTGTCCTAGCTTTTCTTTCTTGTTATATCCCCAATTCTGCATGAGTTGTAGGCCTTTATTATCATCTTCCATGGGAAGAGCAAGAATGGGTTGTTCATCTTGATAGAGGAATTTAGAGATATCTTCCTCATTGACATCTTCTTGATTCAAATCCCCCCACTTGGTCATGGTAGTAGCTACCATCTTGATTGTTTCGGGTTCTTTGGTACTAGATATGGGTTTCCCATGTGACTAAGGAGAAATAGGTAACTTACACAAGAAAAAGGTGTTTTTCAATAGTTTGTAGTTTCCACAACCATCATCTTGGATCACTACTTTGACATCAGGTATACTCTGCACAATGGGAATTTTTATTGCTGAAGTAGAGGCTAGGGATGATGGGTCAACGAATGAGCTTGATGGTGTAGGCCCTTCATCATTCTTGGGTATTTGGGGTATCTTATAGAATTTGGCCTCAAGACTCTTGCAGTAGTAAAAAGGCTTAGGATCTCCACATATAGTAATTTCTCTTCCTTTGAAAGGAAACTTCACACACTGATGATAGGTTGAGGCTACAAATTTTAGAGCATGGATCCAGGGTCAGCCAAGCAATATGTTATAGGGAAGATCAAGATCAAGCACTTGGCATGTAGTTTTTGCAATAAGAGGTCCCACCTAAATGGGAAGTGAAATGATTCCTTGTGATACCTGTTCTTGGTCATCATATGCTCTGATGGTGGTACTCTTTGTCTTCTCAATTGTATCTTTTGAATAACCTAGATTTTTAATCAACTATAGAGTACAAATGTTCAAACCAACACCTCCATCTACCAAGACTCTTTTGACCTTGTTTTATGAATGAAAACCTCAAGGTGTAAAGCATAATTATGAGATGGTTGTGATGGTAGGTCTTGCTCGAAGAAGGTGAGAATATGGTTGGTGATATGCCCTACCATAGCTTGAAACTGATCGATATCAATGTTCTTGGGAACAGATGACTCAAACAAGGCTTTTTCTAATATTTCCCTGTGTAGGGGATAACCTTAAGAGTTCTAAGATAGATATTTGTGTGGGTGTCTGCTTAAGCTGATCTAGAAGATTGTACTTTCTAGGATTAGATGTGGGAAAAGTAGGTTGTGTCCTATATTGAGATGAGATTCCTTGAACAATTATTTTTCCACGTCGTGTGGTGATTCCACATTCTGTACTAGCTCCTTTGATGGTAGCAACAGTGATAACACTATTGTAAGAGGAAACTACATTGGAATAGGTATGTTGCACATTGGTGTAATCCTTAGCTTTGCTATTGTTTTTTTCTTTGTTATGATCCAACATAGGGTTCTTGTAAATCTTAAGATCCTAATTCCTAGCTGGTACCTCAACAAATATGGCATTGTTTTCTATGAGGTCTTGGATGATGTTCTTAAGTTTCATGCAGTTTGTTGTTTTATGTCCTTTGATTTTGTGAAAGTCACAAAGGTCACACTCATTGTACCAGGATGATTTCTCTTGTGGTTCTTGGTAGTTTTCAAAGTTGGGAAGTGTTATCAAATTTGACTCTACCAACTTCTTCATGATAATTTTGATGGGTTCTGATAACTGTGTGTAAGTGTAGTTGGGATAGTTATTCCTATTAGTGGTTTTCCTTTGTTGCATGTCGGTGTTATTGATCTGATTGTTCTGAGGAGGTTTTGCTTGTTGTATCGTTGGTTGAACGTTGGTAACTTGATTGTTGTTGGGTCTAGGAGCACTCAATATGACCTTAACGTCTACCACACCATCATTTGTTACATTTTTGTTCTTAGCCCAAACATGAGGTTTCTCATTCGAACTAGTTGAAGGATGGTTTTCTTTGTAAAATTGAGTATTTCCTTGTGAGATTAGAGCTCTTTCAATGTTAAGGGCTCTAGGGACAAGTTCGTAATATGATGTGATGCACTACATTTTCAAATGGAATGACAAATTTGGATCCATATTGGCTATGATGACTCCTACTTGTTGTTCATCAGGAAGCAACCACTTGCTTTTACTAGCTCTTTGTCTCCATCATTGTAAGAAATTAGTGAAATTTTATCCTTGATTTTTTCTAAGAATGTATAATTCTTCTAGACTGATGTCGATGTCAAGACTGAAGGAGTAGTGATTGATGAGTTTATTAGTGATTTCTTAAAAAAATTTGATACCAGGAGGCAAATGAGAAAATCAATCCATAGCATGACCTATTAAACTTCGAGGGAAGAGGCGCATTAGATATGAATCATTGTAAGCCACCTCCATTCATATGAATTTAAATTATTTGATATGGTCCACAGGACTTCGTCTCCCTTTATATTTTTCAAATTTGGGGATTTCAAAACCATGAGGGAATGGTATTGTTGCTCTGTTTCGGTCAAATGGATAAGGACACAAGTTCTGTGTATGGGGATTAGTTACCTTTCCCATGTGAAGGTCTTGCATTTATTATGAGATTACTTTCAATTGTGATGCTAGATCATCTTGCGGGTTGGGTGGAGGAACATATGGTGGGATGATAGATGAGTTATATGGGGTGTATGGTGGTGTAAGATTCTGTGAAGATGATGAGGATATTGATGTATATGTTCCTAATGCATTTGGATTGACGATGTTCAAGTGAGGATAATAAGACCCTTGTTGTTTTTTTTGGGAATACTATTGAGCTAGTAAGGCTTGATGTTGAGCTCGTTGTTGTTCTTGTGCCACTAGGGCTTGTTGTTGGGCCTGTTGTTGTTGATATGCTAATAAAGTTGCTTGTTGTACTTGATGTTGTTGTTGCGCGGCTTGTTGTGCTGCTAAAGCTACTTGTTGTTGTTGTCACTGTTGTTGTGCTAAGGCTACTTGTTGAGCTTGATGTTGTTTTTGTGCTAAGGTTGCTTGTTGAGCTTGATATTGTTGTTATGCTAAGGCTACTTGTTGAGCTACTAAGGCTACTTGCTATTGTTGATGTTGTTGGATGACTTGTTGATAGGCTTGTTGTAAAGCTAAGCCATGTGATTGTAATGTGGGATTAGGTGGTTGTTGAGACATCAATGAAGGATTATGTATATTGATGTTTTGAGTGGGTAATGGATTGCTAATGAGAGGTAGAGGTTTTCCTTGGTTCAACATTCCTTGTAAGATGGTAGAATGAGGTGGAGGAATGTATGTTTGAGGTCCTGATTGATTTGGAATAGTAAAGGGGACTACGGGAAAAGATGAGGATGATGTCATTAAATTTTGCAAAGGAAAGGACACACTAGGACCTTGAGTTCATTGATTGAAAAGATTTCCTTGTCCCATGCTTTGAGGATTGCCTTGTGCCAAAGATGAAACAAGGGATTTGTGATCAAGGTACTTCTTGGATTGACATAACTTGTAACCAAGGGATTTTTTTGAGGTGGATTGATAGTGGATGAGGTGGAAATGGTAGATGGCATGGATGAACCCATCAGAGGGTTGGATAAAGATGTTCCTATTTTCTTTAAGGGTTGGTTATGTGATATGGTATTGAAATTCCCTTGTGTGTTGTTTTGAGATACTTTGTCTATACTGCTTTGCATGATGGTGGACACACTTGTGGTACTCATAGGTGTGGATGAAGAAGGGTGTCCCCAAAATGTCAAAGTGGTTGTGGAATAATGAAGTTCAAGCGGTGTGTGTAGCTATTTTGGAGCTTCGAGAACAAGAGGATCATCGAAAGTAGTTGTCCAAGTGGTCATTGGAGGTGGAGGATTGGTGTCAAGGGTACCCACAAGTTTACTACTTTCAAATGGTGAAGTGTGACTAAAGTCTTTAGTAAGGCTGGTGGCAAGACTAGGAATGTAGTTTGATTTATCCCTAGCGATGGAGTTGTGAAACCTTGTGTTAAATTCTGTGCTACAAACGCCGGGGAGATAGGAGCTACATTTTCAAAGGCTTGATGTTCCATAATTTCCTCCCTAGTAAGCTCAAATGGATTATCTGTTATTTCTTCAATCTCATATGGTCCTAAAGGAGATGCTGGTTGTTATGATGGGGTAACGTGATTTCTAGGATCAAATTCTAAAGGATTTGGATCACTTGAGGTAAATGTAACTTTAGTTTTCTCCATGATTCTCTTGTGTTGTGATCTTGTCTTTACCATAAATTTTGTGTCACCTATGGGAGAGTTGTGTTGAGTTTTGTAATGTTTGAACTCTCTAGTTGACTCAAATCTAGGTAAAAGGGATACTCTAAGTATTTTTGGAGCAATGATGATAATGGGGGATGAAAAGATGAGTGATGTGGGAAGTGATCTTTGCAAACATTTTGGGACAACAATTTTGTCTTAGGTTTGATGTTTTGATGTTGGGATAAAGGATGTTAATGAACTTATAAATCTTTAGGGTAGACTTCTGACCTTCAAGATAAACTAGTTCACAGATGATAGCTAACTTAGCTAAGCACATGGAAAATGATACATTTCACATACGAAGTAGCTAAGTTAGTAGTTGGTTTGATTGATGTTTAAGTCACAAAGTGTTGGTGTACTCAAAATTTTGTAAAGTTGGATGAAGTGAAAGATGAAATTTGATGAAGGGGTGAGTGAGAGGTTTGACCCAATGTTGACTTTAAAGTGAACCTTTGTTTTGACAAGAACAAGGTAGTGAGAATGATGCTAGACCTCTAAAATATTCAAATCCTAAAGTCCCAATGTTGACTTTAGATGAGAGGATGGATGGGAATGTTTAGACCTATTTAGATCCTCCTAGCTCAAGCATACAAGTTTCTTAACAAGCAATAGCGATTGCAGTAAAGTATTGAAGCCCACTCCCTACTAAATTTTGCACTACAATACCTATGTTTGCAATGATGGGATGTAGATCTTCCCCTATGGATTTTGATTGTTCGATGAATCATTTATAGAGTTTGGTATCATGTAAAAAGAATAGGATTTTGACTCCAAAAGAATGCATATAATTCAGAACTGTACCTTGAAGCATTTCTATAAAAGTTTGCTACTAACCTATCTCTATTCCTGTGAAGTGCTAAAAGGTGTTTCTTGAGATATTTTTGAGTGAGATGCGTAAGTTTACAATGACGACCCATAGACCTTACCTTAGGGATCCTTATTTTGTGTGAGATCATTTAAAAATAGTTCAAGTTTATGGAAGAAAGAAAGATATTTATTGCCACGCATGAGGTGGTAATGTGGGGCTTCAAGCCTCAATATTAACTTTTTTCTATTCTTCATCTAAAATGGTTGTTGCATTTCTCCACTGTGTATTTGTTTCCTTTGTTTCAAAAGTGAGGCTTCTCAAATTGCTAACGAGATCGGTTTGTTCTTCATCAATGAGTTCAAAGTTTGGTTAAATTATACCACCTAGAAGATTAGGCTGTTCAATGGGAGCAATCGGTCTCCAAATAGTCATGTGGGATTCATTTGTCAATTTATCTTGCTTGAGTGGATTGATTTTACAAACACTTATCTTGATTATGTTTCCAAACTAGTTGTTTATGTCAAAAACATCATAACTTTCACAATGTCCATTTCATGAAAATTATGAGATTAGAGCCATAATTTCCTATGTTGTCTTTGGTAAATATGGATTTGAGATTAATGTCAAGATATTTAGAAATCGCTAAGGATAAATCCTTAGGACAAGCAGTAATATGAAGGCTAACTCAAGAGGTCCATATTTAAGCCAAAGTGTTTGAAATTTTGAGGATGATAGTGAATGTTTGATTTTGTATCATTTTGAAACCAAGAAAAGTGTTAAATTGAATCACAATCATTACAATCCTAGGATAGAAATGGCTATATTTGTTGAGTCCCTACTTGGATTTCTTTGAACACTAAACAATGCAAATAGTTAGAGATTTGGTGACATTGGCTCCCCTCCACAACACACACTTCTCGGGACCACCAAATTTAAAAATCCTTAAAACCCGAAGATCAAAAGGATTTTTTCTATTTCTACAATTGAATAGTACAAATGTGGGGCAAATTCAGAATGACCATTCTTGCACCAACAAATATTTTAAGGATTTTTGGCTTCTAAACAATGGTTCATAATAAGGGCTTCCAGTTTAGGGGGTACAATGATAAACTCTAACAAGAGGTCTCCCAACCATTAGAATAAGGGCTTTACACATCATAAAGATACTGGGGGAGAGCTATCATGTACCGCTTCCTATTGATCACAATTTTCATTGCGACCACACATTTATCCCGCAGTTTAGAAGAGCTTGGCATTAGCTCGTTACTGCTTGGGTCATTCCCTTGGGGTGAGTACTTTTTCCCGCCAAGGAAGTCCCTCTAAAGATAAAAAATAGTGAGGAAGTACATCCGTAGTTCGATCATCTTTATTTGTAGGAACAAAGAGAGAACACATGCTATGCCTTTTTCTCACACTTGCAAGGGGGTTCAGTTTTAATCCAAATTGAAAGATGTAGGTGATTTTGCAAAGTGTTAAGGAATGTTTCTATTTCTCCAGATTTCCAAATGGCACGAGAGAATTACATATGCATCCACTAACAACGTTGAAAACCACAAAACATAGCAAACAATTGTAAATTTTAACCCTTCAAAGTAGTGATGAGTTTGTTTTAAGCACCAATTGAAAAATTAAGTTGCCTTGTTCAATTTTAAGCCCAAAATAAAATGACGATGTGAAGGTTCAATTTTATCAACTTTGAGCATTCATTTTAAATCCAATTGAAATTTAGTGTGTTTCCTAAAGCATAAAGTAGAAAGCATAAATTTAGGTTATAATTGTCCCAAAGTGTTAAATGCTTGTTACAATTATAGAATTCAAGATAGAAAAGAATTTCTTCACTTTAGCTCCATGTATTTGAACCTACAAAACCCTGTTAGTCTAACGACCAAAACATAGTCGGAAGCACATCAGTGGTTAGATAAATCAAAGAAATTAAATCACATGTCGAAAGAACAAGCATAAAATTTCTTACCCTGGCTGGGCGTCGTTGAACACAATAGTGTTGCAATTTGAAGTATGGGCATCGCTCTGGTGAAAAAAAGTATCGCTTTGCAGCAGAAATAGTGAGCACGATAGCATCAGGATTTGGTCCGGTGTCACTTCTCACAGTAGTGTCATGGTTTGAAATTTTTCAGTGTCACTCTAGTGAAGTTTCAACGTTCCCGTTTGAAATTTTCAATACCTCTAGATTAAATAAGCATCACCAAATTTAAATAAGCGTCGGTGCATTAATTCGACATCAAAATTTCAAATTGTGATGGTGTCGATTGCTATGTGGTGATGCTCTTCAAAGGGTATTGCTATTTGAGATTTGGGTGTCGCTGCAACCTGAAAAACAACAAACAAACGAAATTCAAGCTAAAAAAGTGTTAACAGTTTTCCCTCCTTCTAGCACTAAAATGTGAGATGAGGATCGTCAGTTTGGATTGATTATGTTTAATCCATGATGAATTGAAGCATAATTTTCCCAATTAAACTTGCATCTACCAAACATTGATCATCCAAATTGAAAAGATTAAACTAAGCATTTAATTGAAACTAAAAGCCATAAACTACAAAATAGTTAAATTCCTACTCTAACACATTTGAAACTTATCCTGTTTTGGAATTGGTGTCGTGTTGATGTGAAATGATGACCCTTTCCGAATCCCATGATTAGTGAGCCTGTTTCAATTGATTCTATGGAAGAGAATCACTGAAACCATTGCGGTTTTTGTATGAAAACCTAGTTTATGCTAAAAATGAACATGATGCAAGCTAAGTTGCCATGATTTTATGCTGAGAATGAACTAATTATTCTATTGATAAGCTAATCTAAGCCAATTCTAAGCTAAAAGATGGAAACCCTAATTCATATATAAACTAAGATGGATGCATGTAAGCCATTAATGGATGCTCTAAGCTATTATGCAATTAAAATTAACTAAGATAAGCTAAAAAGTGAGTGAAATATGAGTGTGGATGCAAGTGAATTCAACAAAATGACTTTGCAATTGAAAGATGGATCCATTTGCCTCCAAATTGGGTCCTATTTATAAGAGAGCAAATGAGAAATGGAGGGTTGAGATTGAAAAAATTAATCATCGGTCCAAGATGAAGGAGATGAGAGGCATGGATCATTGATTCTCATCAAAAAATGAGAATGCATGATGAGATTTAATCAAGGGTTCACACTTTCCTGAAACAAACACACTTTTGACCTACTCACACAGGTCAAAGGCGACTTGTTCAAAAGGTTAAAGGTTAAAACTTGCTTAAGAAGCCAAGTGGAAATATCCCTTTTTCAAATGATGGAGGAATAAGAATATTCCTTTGGGTGAGGAAAAAGGAATTTTTCCAATTAAAAGAAAAAAATAATTGTGCAAAAAAGGAGATAAGGAATATTCCCTTTTGGAGGAAAATTAGTTTAATTGCTAATTTAAGCAAGGTTTAATAATGCAATTAGGGTATTTGGAGGAATAAGGTGATATTTATTAAATTAAATAATTTAATAAATGGGGAGAAGAGAGATATGATATTTAATTAAATAACTTAGGGTTATTTAAAAATAAGATGACTTAGGGAATTAAATTAAATGTTTTGATTTATTTAATTTAATGAGATGAAATGTTAGCGTGAAAAGGGGTGAATTAACCGAATTAAATTAATTAGGTTAATGGATGAAAATGATGCAATTAATTAATTAGCTAGCTAATCCAATTAATTAAGTGAAAATAAGATGGGTTTGAAGATGAAATGGTGTTAGTAAATCTATTTCGAGTGTATGATAACGTTTAGGACATTTTTCAGTGTCTACAGTTACGAAGTAGCATAATTTCAAATAAGATTAAAAGATAGCACCAGGAAGAAGATGGTTACATTGTGGAAGATGCCCAAGTCATTCAATGGATTGATTAGGAGGAAAGATTATGGGAGTGAAGACGAGGATGAGGGATTAAGGATGCCCCCTCGAGAGGACATGTGAGTTCAAGAGAACATAGGTGTGCTCTTGAAATGGATGAGATGATGCAAGGGTAGATGGGGAAGATGATGCAAAATGATGGATAGGATATGGGATGGGAGGAGGAAGAGATAATGAAAGGAGAAGATGAGAAGTATGAAAGCACAAATGGATTAAAGGAAAAATATGACATTTCCCCAGTCAAGCTACAAGCCAAGATGGATTGGTGATGGATGGAGTGTTGTTGATGATAGAATGATATATCCTGAAACAACACAAGGATAGGGAATGATACATCCCGATGATGATGATGATGGGAGTGTTATTTATGAGGGAAGGATACATCCTAAAAAAACACAAGGATAGGAAAGGACACATCCTGATCATGATGATGAAAGTAGTGTTGTTGAGGGAAGGATACATCCCAACACAACACAAAAGGATAGGGAAGGATACATCTTGATGATGACAATGATGGGAGTGTTGTTGATGAGGGAAAGATACATCTTGATGATGACAATGATGGGAGTGTTGTTGATGAGGGAAGGATACATCCCGATGATGACAATGATGGGAGTGTTGTTGATGAGGGAAGGATACATCCCAAAACAACACAAAGATAGGAAAGGATACATCCCAATGATGATGATGAGAGAATAAAGGCTTGTATCAAGGCTGGGAATAAGACCAAGGATGTGATTAGATGATTTGTGCTAGATTGAATGGATTAGGATTGGATGGAGATGTGAGATTGTTGAAATGAATGAAGATAATGGAAGAAAAGATGCTTAGAATAACAAATCTATATTATCCTAAGAAGATTGAAGAGATGATGATATGATGAGGATGGAGGAAGTGGAGGGATGAAAATGGATATGATAAATAGATGAGGAGGAGTGATAAAGGATGAATTGATGAGAAAGATGTAGGGTGAGTGGATGGGAAGATGGATTAGGAGCGCCATATAAAAACTACCATGTAGTGAGCACTTAATTTGATATAGCATGAGATACTATGCACCAGGGTATGAGGAACCAGGGTGACTATGCATCACATGAATGGGACTGACACAAAAACAAAAGGTTAGTCCAACATCCCAAAGTCATAGGGGCTTTGGTAGGGTCAATGTTGGAAAACCACAAACACAAAGGATGTCCCAACATAACACAAGACCCTAAGGATCTTGGTGGGTACTATGCGGGACAACTAGGAAGACAAGATCACATAGAAAATCAAGATATGCCCCTATTTTTACTAGTCAAAGCATACCATGATATGATTGATCATGGTGACCTGACCCAGTATAATAGAAAGCTCAAATGATAAAAAAAATGCCAAAAGCACTAAAATATCACAATAAATTTCAAATGTCCTTTGCCATAGGATCAGTAAGTAGATGGGATTGATGCGATCTGATTTAGGAAGGATACATCCTATGAAGGCCAAAGATGGAGGGTAGATTAAATGACCGACATGACTCAGGATACTCAAAATTGATTGGATCTCATGATACTAATGGATTTTGTTTGTTTAGAACTAGTGGAATAGGGACATACTTGATTACACAACATAGAACCAAGACACACCCTAAGGACAAACCTAGGGTCTCAAGGGCTGATCAAATGATTAGCCTTGCCTACGTGAAGGTACAAAGACCTCGTAGTTCGATTAAAAAATGATGACCGACCATGGATAAAAGTGGATAGAGGACAATGGAGACCCAAATGGACGACGAAGACTGACACAAAAGGATAGACAAAGCCTCAAGGGTTGATCAAATGATTAGCCTTGCCTACGTGAAAGCGTAGAGGCAACATAGTTTGAAAAAGGACCAATGATAAAAAGTAGATAAAGGATGATGAGATGACAATGATAAGTAGATACAATGATGGAGTCGATACAGTAAGACAAGATAGACCTAGTGGATAGGATGGTGATGGTCACGTGTAGCTCAAGAATGGGATAGTTATCCAAATCATCAAAAGATGAATTGGGAGGATGATATGATGGATAGATAAGTGATGAAAAGTGATAGGAGATTGAAAATATGTGTGAAAGATGTGGGAGTGATGAAAATTAGAGGGACAAAATTGGGTTGCATGGGGGAAGCCTATAGCTATATTCCAATGACAAGGGATTATAAGATGGAATGAGGATAGGGATGAATGGATAGGGAGATAAGGGTGGGGATGGAAGGGATGATATGATGGTTGGAGAGGAAGATAAGGATGGGGATATGAAAATTATGTTCTCTTGGATGGATATGGAGATGAAAAGGATTTTTTGGATGGGTAGGGAGATAATGATGGGGAGATGGAAGGGATTTTTTCTTGGATGGATAGGGAGATGGGGATGGGGAGATGAAAAGGATTTTTTAGATGGGTAGGGAGATAAGGATGGGGAGATGGAAGGGATGGATAGGAGATAAGGATGAGATTG
Source organism: Sequoia sempervirens (assembly GCA_007258455.2). Lineage (NCBI taxonomy): Eukaryota > Viridiplantae > Streptophyta > Pinopsida > Cupressales > Cupressaceae > Sequoia > Sequoia sempervirens. The sequence goes on along the minus strand of VDFB02075892.1, from coordinate 43,149 downwards.
ATTTTCTTGGATGGATGGATGGGGAGATGAAGAGGGATGGGTAGGGAGATAAGGATGGGGAGATGGAAGGGATTTTTGGATGGGTAGATGGGAAGATAAGGATGGGGAGATGTAAGGGATTTTTGGATGGGTGGATAGGGAGATAAGGATGGGGAGATGAAAATGATTTTTTGGATGGGTAGGGAGATAAGGATGGGGATATGAAAGGGATTTTTGGGTGGGTAGGGAGATAAGGATGGGGATATGGAAGGGATTTTTGGAGGGGTTGATGGGAAGATAAGGATGGGTAGATGGAAGGGATTTTTGGATGGGTGGATGGGAAGATAAGGATGGGGAGATGGAAGCAATTTTTTCTTGGATGGATAGGGAGATAAGGATGGGGAGATGAAAAGGATTTTTGGATGGGTGGATAAGGAAGGTAGATGGATGTGGATAGGGAATACAATAGTGTATGGATGAAGGAATGTATTCCAAGAGGTTTCCAAAGCATGTATCATACGTTTGCTCCTATCTATAGCAAGATCGCAAGGGGAATGGAGGGATTGGGATAAATGGGAAATGATAGGGTAGGATAGGTGCATAGGTTGGATGGAGGATATGGAGGAAGGGAATGAAGTTTCCCCAAAGTGTGGAAGGAAATTGGATGGGGGATTTACACATTGCACCTATTTGCTAGGTTTTCATCATGGTACTTATCCAAGGAACTTTTTTCCCAAGTTTTCACCATTGGACGAATTATTTCTCTCTTTTTTTATATTTTTTTTGGATTTTTTTGGATAGTATGTGGATGAATATAGATGAGGATAGGGATGTGGATAAATGGATTTGGAATATATGTGATAAGGGGATGGATAAAGGACTCAAGCATCAAGTTCCATACGAGGTAATAAGAGCCCATGTTAGAAATGACTATTGGAGGTTGGTACAACCTGATTAAGATGGAGGGATAATGCAAGGGAATGGACTAAAGGGATTTTTTGAGGGAGATATGTGGGATAATGGATGGGATGTTAGAAAGTGCATGGGTGGAATGATGGGGTGGATGTGTGATGGGGGAACATCTTAATGACCAACATTGGCACATGTGGTTGGGGATGTGGAATGATAGGAGGATTAATGGATGGAGGATGTGGGGATAATGGAGGAGTTGGGATAGTGAATTTTGGGACATAAGGACCCAAAATATATTTAGGAGATGGAGGATGTGAATTATTAGCTTTTGGATTAGAAAATTTGGATGTTGTTATGGATTTTTCATTTAAAGGAATTGCATCTTTTTTCTTTGGGATCCACATGGTTTTAGTTTTTTCTTTAATAGGCCTATGTAATCTTTGTGGTTGACTACACTCTTGGATGAAATTTTTATTTTATTTATCATGTTCTTTAGAGGGGACATGGGGATCTTTGAATTCATGTGGATTTTTAGATGTATGCATTTTTACTTTGGCATCCAAATTTCTTTTAATAGAAATGGTATGGGTGTGAGGAGATGAATGATGTGGAGGAAACATGAATGGCGTGATAGGGGTAGGATTTTGGAGCTAGTGAACAAATGGAGGATGTGGGATGGCATTCATGGAGGGGTGCCTTTGTTGATTGAAATTAGGGAATGTGATAGGTATTTTTATGATGGGTGATAGGAATATGTGATCTATGGATGAAGGGATAAGTAGGATGATATAGAGGAGATGATTTTGGGATATAAGGTCCTAAAATGGACTTAGTACATGGAGGATGTGGGATAGTGGATGGAGGGACATAAGGACCCAAAATGGATTTGGAGGATGATGGAGAAACGCGGATGGTTGCTTTGAGATGATATGATGGAGGGGGATGGAAAAAAATGGCTTGGTGGAGTGATGGGAAGAGCCTACTATTCTTTTGGAAGAGGCTCATTGAGGATGTATGGAGGTTGTACAAACATTTTTGGATCATGAGTCTTGAGATACATATCCAAGACCTTGTGCACGTGGATTTTCTTTGAAATGGATGGGCTCTAAAATGCCTTGCTCATGAAGGCCTAAACCTTTTTCTTGATAGTTCATGATCTTGAGCATTTGATCTATAGTAGGGTGCTTGTTATTTTGGAAACATGATGTGAGTCCATTATTAGGTGGGGGAGGATGGTTAGCGTATATGCTTGGTTCCTCTTATACAAGAAAACCACCATGGATGAATGCAAGAGTATCAAGGAGATATAAACATGGTGTTGGGATGGTATGGTTAGGTGGTGATGAAGGATCATGAGATAGAGATGATAGGATGGTAGCATTTGGATTTGGAGGAGTGAGTGATAAGGGATTAGGAGAGGGATTAGGTGATATGAGGAGATCTTGATTTGTGGTAATGGTTGATAAGGGATCATGTGATGGAGTGACTGGATCTTGAGTGATAGGGGGATCATGGGATGAAGTGGATGGGGGGATATGAAATTGATATGGAGTGGATGAGATGGCAGGATCTTGATGTGGATGAGGGGATGTGTTGTATGCTTTAGATCAAGCTCTTGGAAAGTTTCAATGGGTGTAGACGGTGTGGTGGAAGAGGAATGTTGGATGGACCCATCCAATGGGGGAGATGAAAAGATGGAGGATTCATGAAGTTCAAGGGAGTGGATTTTGGTGATACTAGGACTAGGGGGAGTAGATTGGATTTGGGTTTGTTTGATGGTTTCGACGACTCTAGGAGTAGAAGATGGGGATTCAATGGATTCAATGGGTTGTACAATTTCAATGGTTTGGATGATGTTAGGAGTGGTAATAATAATGATAGGCGTGGGATGGAGAAGGTCGTCATCACTAGTGATCATACATGGTGGAGTGGGGTGGCATGGCTCCATGACATTGGGATGTGGATTCAAGGATGTCTTCTTTCTCATAAGTCCTTGGATGACATTTGGAATGAGGCACTTGCTTATTGTAGGCTTAGATTGTGTGGTGGGAGTAGATGAAGGATTATGAATGAGTGGAGGACTAGGATTATGGATTGGTGAATTAGGATTAGATGAAGGAATGGGATTAGATGGAGGACTAGGAGTAGATGGAGGATTAGAACATGATGGAATGATAAATGGAGTGACATAGGAGTATATACATGGTGGATTGATGTTGGAGAATGTTGATGGGAATTTAAGATAGGAATATTGGGATGGAGTATTAAGGTGGGAAGATTTGGATGGTGGATTAGGACAAGAGGATGTGGGTGGTGGATTAGTATAGAAGGACATGGATGGAGGATTAGGATAAAAATATGTGGATGGTGGATTAATGTTAGATAAAGTGGATGGGGAATTAAGATAGGAATATTGGGATGGTGGATTAAGATAGGAGGATTGGGATGGTGGATTAGGACAAGAAGATGTGGGCGATGGATTAGTATAGGAGGACATGGATGGGGGGTTAGGATAGCAATATGTGGATGGTGGATTAATGTTAGAGAAAGTGGATGGGGAATTAAGACAAGAATATTTGGATGGAAGACTAAGGTGGGAAGATTGCGATGGTGGATGTAGATCAAGATTAGATGGAGCATAATGAGATGGAAGATTTGGACTAGGGGTGAAGGTGATAGTGTTGTTGTATGAAGATGGAGATTGAGATATGGCTAGATGAGAACATGGAGACATGGATATTGGATGGGAGGGATATGCGAGGGATGGATAAGAGAGAGATGCAGATGATGGGTAGGATGGATATGTGGATGGGGAAGATAAAAAGTATCCCTTGTCAAAGGTAGCATAAGGATTGCTGGTGGATGCAGATGAAGAGGTGATAGGATCGCTTGGATGAGTGATTGGATTTTGGAAAACGGTTGCGGAAAGTTTGCTAGTAATGATAGCATCAAGGGGATCTATATCATACTCATCTTGATCAAAGAGACTTTCATTATAATCATCAACATAATTGGGATTTCCCTTGACTACTAGTTTTGGTTGTATAGGAGGAGGATAATGATTCATGATGTTGGATTGGATGGATATGGATTGAAAAGATGGGAATAGATGATTAGTAAAAATGAAAAGATGATGAAAAGATAAATAGAATGGATTAGAAGAACATGGAAGAAGGGATCTTAAGATTTTTTTCGATATCAAAAGATCTTGGATGTGGATGTCCACTAAAGCTCAAATTGGGATGTGAATTAAGCTTGGCTTGGGATTCGATTTAAGCTCAGATTAGGATTGGATTCAAGCTAAAATTAGAATGATTGGAAGATATGATGGGATAGACTCTTAAAGTCAAGGACGTAGCTAAAAAGATGAGGATGACTATTTTACTGGTGAAGGATAGATTATTGGTAGTCAATGGGACAAAAGTGATCATTTGAGGATGGATATGTAGATGAAAAATAATTGGATTATGATTTTGGACTGAGGAAGATATAAAATAATCATGACATGAAGGGTTGACTCTTTGGATTTTGGATGGGAAGTGGATTCGCCCAAGAATAGAGTGAAATAACCTTTGTAGGTAACAAAAACACCTATCTAGGAGAGAACAAAATCATCCCTACAAGTAGCAGGATCGCCTATTGGTGAAGACAGGATCACCTATGTAGATTGACTGTATGGAAGGGGGTAGGATTTCCCAAGAAAGAAGTTGAATTTCCTATCAGGGAAGGTCCTAGTATAGATGCAAGATGACACAATCGCTTGTATAGGGGACAACATTGCCTATCTAGGGATGACACAGACAGATAGGGGTATGGAATCAGAAACAAATTCTCCTCTATGAGAGGCAGGTTTGTTTATTCTAAAGGGGTGTATAGTCGGGTAAGACATAGACGAGACACAAGATCACCCCTACGGACAACAAGATCGCCTATTCCGGGAACATGCAGACACAGATGACGTGGACCAGACTCAGACTCACCTAGAAGGATGTTAGGATCGTCTGTTCTAAGGGAACAAGTGGAGTCAAATGACATGGATTGGACACAAACTCCCCTATGGATAGGGCAGGATCACCTATTTAGGGAACATGTAGATGTGGGGTCACCTAATTAAGGGACCCACAAGAAAATTATCCCCTAATAAGGATGAATTTTCCTAAAGGATGACTATACTGGACTCAAGACACATAATCACCCCTTTCTAGGGCAGGATCGCCTATCCACAATTCAAGTTCACTCTTGTGAGAAGCCAACTCGCCGCTAAGGGAAGGGGCAGACTATAAGAAAGGAAAAATCATGGAAAACAACAAGAAAAGGGCTGGATTGACTCAGACTAATGACAATCACTGGTATCACACAAGAAAACACTCCAAGAAGCACAATCCTAAAATTAGTATTATGAGTTTTCTAACTCAATGTAGGCCCACCACCTCGAGGGTACACCCCAAGGTTAATACTTCGTGATACCGAGGTGGTTCTCTGGATCACCCTTTCTTGTGAAGGTAGATACCTAGCGATTCAATGGCATAGGGTCATCAATAGATGCCACAAGCTCACCTTCATGCTCTCTCTTGGAGACTATCATAGTCAACCATGAGGATTTCTATCTCAACCTCAGGGAGTATGTGGTGAGTAACTTCGGGGTACGGTCCACATCCCCTGCACTACACCAAGCTGTAGTTGAACATGGGTCTCTATCTAGGATTAACAAGGCTATCTTGTGCATCCTCGATACACTAGGAGGGTGTGTGAGATACAATTGTGAACACCAACCCATACAAGTGTGGATCGAGAGCCCTAGTGAGGTAATGGAAACTTGGACCAACCCTGCACATTTTATCTAGGTATCACCCTAGCTTTGATGCTTCACTAGACACAATGTGACTGGATTAGGGTAAAACTTTGGATCTCTCCTCTTTATATACCCCATTGATAACACGTGGTCGAGATAGTCCCCCGGGTGATGAAATCCCAGGTAGGTCTCACTAAGGGAAGGAAATACTAGATGTTTCAGTTGGTCCCCAAGCTCACACGTAGCGCAAGGGGAGTGGATACATCAACAAATCGCTCCAAAACACAAAAAATAGATTAATTAACCCTTTAATTAATCTATGTGTAGCTAAATTGGTGCAAAGAAAAGAAACACAGATAGAGATAATCTAGGGGTCTTTGACTGATCAACTTGTAGAAGATATTTTAGTAGTTTAATACTCTAGCCTTGGACAAGTGAGGACAAGCTGCACAAAAAGATAATTAGATGTAAAGATAAATGATGATAAATAGATGCTTGTTAGCCTAGGGGGTGGAACACCCAACCCAACTAAAAGGGGGTGTAGGGGGACGCTTCGATCCCCCACGGTAGGGGTTCAGGGGTGAAGCCCCCAAAGAATTTTTTTGAAAAGGAAACTATAAAGCGTTATAAAAATTCTACTAAAAAACTAGGATTTTTATACCTTTTGTAGACCATGCAGATTCACCCCTGTGTGTGGTAGATTCACCCTTGTAGGTTGTCCTTTGTGAGTGGGAGTGGATTCACCTCTGTACCTAGTACAGTCACCTGCTCAGGTTATAGGTTCGCCTGTCTACAAATTCACCCATAAGGAAAGATGCAGGAGCGGGTTCGCTTGTCGGGTGAGAAAATTCCCCTATCTAGGAATAGGCGGGAGCGGATTTGCCTCTATAAGTCAAGTTTGGGATGGTTGAGCAGACAATCACCTGTTTGGTGGAGGGTCAAGAGCAGATTCGCTCGTCGGGTGAAAGGGAAACCACACAATCAACATTAAAATGGAAGGGCGAATGCACATACGGCTCTGCAAGTCAAGTTTCATTTAGAAAGTGTAGGATCACCTATTCTATTAATGGGTGAGTTCACACTTGCCTGTTCAAGTAGTGGGTTCGCCTTTTCTCCAAAGGGGTGGGAGCGCATTCACCCATATTTCCTGCAGGTCCGCCCCTGCGTTAGGCGGATTTGACTGTTCGAGTGGATTTGCCTCTGTGTCTAAAATCTAAACCTTCAAAATTACAAACAACAACAAAATATCAAATGGACCCGTGACGAATGACAACCCATTTCTTGTTTTGGTCTAAAACCTCTATAGCTCCATTTTCATCAAGATCGGAGGTCATTTGATACATTATTTTAATGTAACTTTTGTCACCGCTAACATGTTCCAGAGGTGAGTTTACAAAGGGGGTACCTAAATTTTAAAGGCTGGGAAAAATTAGAGGAAATGAGTTTTCTCTAAATAATTGATTATGGCCGCACGCAAAAAATCTCAGCTCTAGGGTTCACCGTTTGTGCATAGTGAAATTTCTCTGTTTGGAATGTTTTAAATGGTTATGTTTAAAACATTTTGAAATGTTTCAAAATGATTTTAGGGCATTAATTTCTTCAACATTTGAAAAAGAGGAAAAAGGAGTTTTAATTCTTTTATTCCATTGGCCAGAAGCTCTCAAACAAACTTTGAAAAATTTCAAAGTTCTGGATGAAAATGAGAATCCAAAGTAGTGATAGTTGTTTTCCCAGTGATGGACATATAAGGGATAAAAATACTCAATAAAGGAAGCTTCTTATCTCACTATAATGTTTGAGTAGTAGAGAAAAAACTTCAAAGAATGTTGTGCCTAGCATATGACACAAAACAAATTTGTTGAGAAGGCTCTAGAAACTTTTAAGCAAATGCAATTAGCGGCTATGTTGCACATCTTGAGAAGGCTGAAAAAGTTTTATTTTATTCTGCAATGGTGGATAAAATGCATCAAATGCTTGGAAGCCATCATGATTTCTATGGAGACCAACTTTGAATAGTTTGAAAACATAAAATACAATTAAAGGTTGCTCAATATTTGGGAATACTTGCATAGGAGATGGGAAATGCCGCACAAAAGTTTGAATGAGATCTTTTGATCTTTCAAAGCATCTATGCATAGTTACATGGGGCAGCCATTGATGCCCAGCTGAGTGGGAAAATCCACCTAAATTTATTTGGCACTTGGAGAGTTTGCACCTGCAGTGAAAATGTATTAAAATTGTCTCCTTGAGTTCTGCCGCCATGGTTCCAATATGGAGTAGCTATAGAGAATGGTGAAACAAAAGATGAAGATTAGGGAATTTTAATGCTACATCGCCTGTGGCTAGTCCATCGCATGTTGGTGCTCCTATTTCCCAATTGAATCGGCGATGAGCGATAGCCTTCATCTCTCATCGTGAGTTGGTCTCTTGATTTTCCCCTTCAATAAGTGATGCACAGGACGTTGGCGATGGAATGTGGCGGGCCCACATGAATTCAAAAATGCCAAGATTTGGAATATCAAAGCTTGAGGATGAAGTACTTAAAAGGTTTTCTTTTATCTAAAGTGCAAACATTTTAAATGTGGAGGTAAAGTAAGGGTGCATTGGTAATATCTTTTACCCGAGAAAATGTTTTTTAAAAAATCTTTACCATTTTAAAAGAAATGTGGACAGTAAAGTGGTGAGGATGGGAAATGGATAAAAATTTTATCCAATAAAGATTTTAAAAGTCCCCACCATTTAAAACACAAGGTAAATGTGAGATAAAAGTGGCACGGGGAATTTTTATAAAGTGAATCTATTATTCACTTTGTGGACAAAATATTATTTGCTAGGAGATTTTCTACAACAAAAGAAAGAGGGTAAACAAAGTTTTCACAAGAGTATATTGTTTTCACCAATAGGGTTAAAAAAATGGACAATGAAAGTGAATGCTTACAGTGCAACAAATAAAGGACAAAGTAAAAGAGTTTTCACAAGAGAGCAAAATTCTTTCAACTGTGGGGTAAAATGCCGAAGGCTTTTCACGAGGAGTGTTTTTTGTTGCAAGCAAAGGCAAAAAAATTTGGTGGGAAATTTTCTATTGCAAATGGATAAAATGCAATTGAAATTTATTCTGAAATAAAGGCCAAATTAAAATGAAATGTAACATGCCAATAGCCTAAAGCTTGTTTGCTCCTTAATGATATAAAAGGAATTCAAGGCTATTTGGCAGGGCTCTTTTGTCAAATTCTAGATCTGGAAAATACATAGTGAGAACACAAAAATACATTATGAGTCTGTAGCTTAGGCTTTGGGTTAGATGAGTAAATTTTGTCAATTATATGGCTGTTGAGCATACCTGAATATAAATGTTAATCTCTCAAGCCTGTAGTTTCTCCATTTTGATATTGTGCATGAATTATTAATGGATTTGGATTAAGGATTCATTCATTAATTGTCTTAGTCTCTCACTGTGACACATGATTTAATTGCTACTTTGATCTAATGGATGAGTTAAATGCTTTAGTTAAGTCATTGATTCATGCTTGTGTCACTTGGATTTGGTAAGTAGTCACAGGAGTTTGGGTGTTAATCTGTAAATTGTAAGGCAATTGCAAAGATTATAGATGTTCAGGATTAAATCTTCCTTATAGTTCAGTTTGCTTTTTTTTGAATCCATGCCCTGAGATATAGCACTGATCCTAAAGTGTTGAATGTACTTCCTATGTTTCTGGTATTTGATTTGAGAAAAATCATTCATAAATACACTTTTCAATCGACCTATTGTTGTGGTATTTTATATTCTCGGCTGTAGATGTTTAAATTCTCTCAAGGAAATGCCAATTTTCTGAAGGATTTCATCTATTCAACAATAAATGAGAATATATCTGCTTAATATGCAATGTATATGTAAATATTGTGAAAGAGTGTTATAAATACATTGTGGGATCACCCTCCCGAGTTTTGTAGAGCCCGAAGTGTAGGAGGAAAGCTAAATTGCTTTCTCTCGTTTGTTGGCCCACCCTCTTTAAGGTTGCTAACTATTGCAATTGGAAAATCCATAGGCTTCCCTGAAGATCTGTTGGTATTTAAAAGATCCAACACTCGGTGTAGAGTCTAAGCTAATGTTTTGTAAACTTGGTGGAATTCACTCAATTCAGAGGGTCAACTAACTAAACAATCCACTTGACACTGCTTAAGACTCCATTAAATCATCAACCAAGGTGTGTAAGCTTATGATGGTGTAGCATTAAATATTCCTTCATGGATTTAAACTACCTAAGCTGTCCTTTTGAAGTTATTCTAATTGTTGGAAATTCACAAAACTATAAAATAGTAAAAATACAAACTAAAACTAGTTGCTACAAGTACCTACAGTAAAAGTTGTAATTGAACCATTGCTAATGAAATGATACTATGTTAACTAAAAACTTGATAAAGATTACTGACTCAACTAAACCGTCCTCTGAAGTATTACTAATGATTGTTACATGCATGTTCCTAAGCATTCATTCATAATAAGCAATAAATGAAATCCCATTTAACTTGCATATGAATTATGAATAATAATAAACTAATAACAACTACCAATAGAAAATAAATAACTGAAAAAGAAAGGTGATGTGAAGAATAATACCTTGAGTGGCTTGCTCAAGTAACTGTTCCCACTTTGACTAAACTCAATCTAACTAATAAATCTCACGCATTCCATGAATTGACCTCTATTTATTGCATAAGATGAAGGATTGCAAAATATTCTTGCACAAATTGTACTCAATCATTCTATAGATTCATGTTCAAACTAAAAATAACAAATAACATAAAACTATGAAAAACTAACTATCTAAACTAAAAAATCAACCAATAGTTATATAGAAACTAAGGGAGTCTTTATTGAAAGCAACAACTTAACTGAAATCATTAATTCCACTTCTAGATATTTAGAACATATAATTAAGACTTGAAATTATTCAACCTATAACTGAAAAAGAAGGAGAATCCCATTGAAACTAGAACTCTATCAAAACAGAATGCATGCAACCATACGCCCATCTTTCAAAGTCCCATGTAAGAAAAACCTCTTCTTTAACATTTATTAACTGATTGTAATAACATGTGCTATATCTTCATTAAGTGCCTTCAACCAATGATCATCACATTTAATTGTTTCTGCAATTTCCCTTGTTTTGGTGTCCAATGACCCTTTTTCTATGGGTTCATCTTGCAATTGTTGTGTAGAATGGTTCCTTCTTTAGCTGCAAACAAGTTAGTTTCACAAAACACATACACAAGGATAACCATCATAATTGAACATAGCTTTCCATCAACATTTCCATACACATATTCATATAAACCATTTAATGGTAATATATTAAACCATAATTCCATCACCATGTTTTTGGGTCTTAGGTCTGCATAATGGATACAAAAAGGATAATATGATATGGATTATTGTTAGAAAGTATGTTTAAAAGTATCTTAAAGTCTATATAAAACCAACAAAAAATAAGCTAGACCTATCATTTCCCCCCAACTTAACTTTTTGGTTGTTTCCAAGAAAAATAATAAGGGTCTTGATTATATTGGAGAGAAATTTTCCTTAGGTCCATGACTGTAATAGCACCCTGATCTTGCTATAGATAAAAAACTTGGTATGCTGAAAGTTGCCTAATTCTGATAGCTTCTTCCCTTTCACATTCATCATTTTTATCTCGAGTCCAATGTGGAATTGGAAAAAGGAGAATAGGTGGTTGAAATGAAAAGGGTATCTAATGAACTCCTCTGTTAATACTGGTTGCCATATATTTCTGCACCCTCTCGAGCATAGCAATAAAGTTGTACACATAATGTGGCTCTTTCTTCTGTAATTTAGGGGTTAATTCATTCCATCATTTTTGCACATACTTATAACACTGTTGTACAATACCTAAAACTAGCACTTTCATTCTCTCATAGTCTTCCTTTTAGAGTTTCATTATTGTCTTGCCAACTCCTTTATTCCCAATAAGTCTCATTCACTCATCAATATTTGCTTTTGAATCCTTAGCCTCTCTTCTTGCTGGAAGTGCAATAGATTTCTCTTTTTCATCATATTCTTCCATAATTTCTCCTGTAAGTTGTTCATTCCTATAGTAAGAGGAAAGTGCTCTAACTTTAAGGTCCCCCACAAACATTAATGGATTCCATTCCTTTTCATCAGAAATCACATAATTATGTAGATAAAATTTACATAATTGATCTTGGTCTTCAAATGTGGAAGTTTTAATTTTTTTAAGAAACTCATCCGGTTGACTCATGGCAGCAGATTGTTTGCTAATTAATCTATTAAACTGAAAACAAAAGAACCTTTCTTGTAGAAACAATGCATAAGTCTTGGGCACAGGCCTGCACTTGATAATTTGTGCAGCTTTATCTTCAACTTCTTCCAATCAGACTGCTGACTTATTCAATTCCATTTCTTTCTTTTCCAATTCTTGCATATATCTTTCCTTTTCCTTCTTCCATTTTTCTTTTTCCTTTACAAATTCATTAGTTACACTCCACAATTAATAGCCTAAAGAAAAAGTTGTGTGATAACCAAGAGTTTTAAGAGGAGGAGGTCTCTCACTTGGGATAGCCAATTCTTTGTCCCCTGTCATAGTGACAACCAATTGTGCCAACAAATCTAACTTAGCACCATGACCATACAACTGTAGTTTTTCCTCCATCTCCTGCATCTTTACTTCCCTTTCTTTATTCTTTTTCTTATAATTTTTCACCAACTCCTCTAGGTGTTTAAGTATATCCAGTGCTTCCTAGAGTTCTTGTCTCACATTTCTCTCTTCAAGATAAACTTCTTCTCTATCCTCAAACTACTCATTTCCTCCTTCATAACCTCCCTATACAAGATTATCCAAAGCTTTTGTCCTCAACTTATTTGAAATAAATGGGTCCTCTAATTGAGAATCAAAATTCATTATCATATACCTTCTCTTTTTCACAGTTGCATTCATGTCATCGGGGCATCCCCTTCTAGTTCAGAATCAGTCTCTACAACTGTAACATTTTCCTGTTGTTGTTCTTGCTAGTATTGATTTCCATGGAACTGTTCTCTACTCTCCTCTTCTCCTTTGGGTTCCCCTATACCTTCCTTTGCAGCATTTTTTTTCCTAATCATACCAGAACGTCCGGGTGTAAGTATTTTTGCTTTAACTTTTCTCTTTTCCTTTTAAATTCCCTTCTTCTTTTCTAGGGAATTTTCCTTTTTCTACTTTTGAGCAAGCTTCTTTCCTTTTGAAACCTCTTCCTCTAGTTTAGAGGGTGTGGAAGTGGTGGATACCCCACTTCTCCTACTTTTAGACTTCCTTGGTTTAAAAGAAGGTAACTCCTCATTTTTAGATGACCCAAACTTTGGCTCTTCAAGTTCTTCATGTTTTTCATGTTTTCCTTGGCTATGGGTAGGTGAGGCCACATGTGAATTATGAGGGTTTTCCTCTTCAGGCACATTTTTAGGTTCATTTTGATTTCTTATATCCCTAGGTACTACCAGCAAACTGTTGATGTCATTACATTCCTCAACCCTAAAATCCTCCCACCTTACCTATGGGAACTGAATTCTTAGGCTCCTTTTTATGAATAGGTTAACTAAGCAATTGTGTGAGAGAGAAGTATCATATTTTCTTTTTTGGTATTCTAAAGCCATTCTCTTCAACAAGTGGTATAGAAAATTGGGTACATTGACTATCCTGTTATGCCTAAGATGGATTAACAACTTAAAATGGGCAATATACAAATTTTTTTGTCTACCATTGCATGTAATATATCTGAAAATATAAGAAGCACACCTTGCCCATAACTAGTGGAGAGACATTCTTTTCATACCTTGTGACGAGGAATAAAATTCCTCTCCTCTTGTGCAAAATTCCTCCCGAGCTACGATTGCATCAGACTGAGCTGAAAATTTTACTCCTATCCTTGGCACTCTGGTCACTTGAGCAATGGTGGTCCCTGAAGCATCCACATAAAGTAATTTTACCATGGCTTTGTCATATTGGATAGTTTCTAAAAATATTCTCATTAAATCATCACTATACTCTATCAACTTTAGAAAATACTCGAGCCATCCAACCCTTGCGTATATAAGAAGGACAACTGCATCCTCCAAAATCTGTTGATGAGTTGTTGACTCTCTCCTTATGACATCTCCTCCCATCTTAGTTCCCTTTACTACTTAGTATACCAATTTTAGCTCTAAAGATTCAACTCAATCTCTGCTTACCACCTTCAACTTCTCTTATGACTTCAAAACCCCCATTTCCATATATTCTTACTACCACACCACACTGTAGCTACAAATCCCTCTTCAAATTTAGCTTTGATAGAAACCAAGCTAAGGTTCTTACAAATTCTATAGGGTTTCAAGTTTTAGGAATTGAAAAAATGGCAGTTGGAAGAAATAAAAATAAATGAAAAATATAGCTTAGGGCTTTGCATGTCATGATTTTCATTAAATTTGGGTTAGGGTGGTAAATTTGAAAAGTTTGGAGAAAAGATAGATTAAGCATACCCTCCCCCCAACTTAATGAGTGAAATGACCTCACTTCATGGTGATTATTTGGAGGCGATATAAATGTTAGTTGATGAAATTGAATAATTTAATAATTCACATGCATGAAATTTAAATGAAAACTGTATAAAAAGCTTTAAAAAAACTTGAATAATCATAATAGTATACTCAAGTACCATCATGCAAAAATAAACATCAGTGACATGTGGAAATTGAAAGAACATATACGGTTGTATGTGCATAAAATTGGTCATGTCTAAATAAGCCTGACATTTAATTAAATATTTATTATTTAATTAATTCCTCAAAAGTCTTCTACAAGTAATTAAATTTAATTAATTTAATTACATTGTTCATTCATTATTCTCCCACCATAATTAAATAAATTCTTTTTGTTTGATTATTTCATATATCTACTTTATTAAATTAAATAAATATATTTTATTTATTTAAGTTAAGTATCACCTCTTAAATTTAATTAAATATCTCTTTTTCTATTTTAAACTTTCCTCTAAATTAATTAAATACTTTTATTTAATTAATCTCGTAACATATGTCATTCCTTCTAATTTAATTAAATATTTTATTTAATTAAAGATCTTCTGCTTTCTTCAAATCATAATTAGATATTTCATTTAATTATGAAATCTTCTGATTTCCTCAAAATCTTAATTAAATATTTAGTTAAGAAAAATCAACATGCACTCATAAATAAATAATTGAATTAGATAATTCATTATTTATCTTATCAGAATCTTTCCATTTTTCTTCTAAAAAAAAGATGATTTTTAAATCATCTCATCTTATCTCTTCCATGAAAATGGAAAAATCTTGCTTTTTTCGTTTTCTTCTATTTTTCTCTTAAGTCTCATCCATCTTCGACCGTTCGATCTGTCAGGAATTATCACAGCCGTTGGTCAATTTATCCAATCAAAGTCTTTCAAAAACTCTATAAATACAGGTGCAAATCCAATCTTTGGTTACAACACACGACGAACACACGAACATATACGCAATTACGCTTGCACACTTCATCTTTTGTATTTTAGTAATATTCATATTTTAGCCATATTCTCATCATAGCATAATCCTTGCATTTTAGCAGAGTATGCATTTCATTTATATCTCATTCTTCAGTTGTCCATTTTGTTGAGCTTGATCTGCTGAGTCTGAGAGCAACTGGAAACAACAAAATGCTGAAGATAGAGAGAAATAAGACGACTTCGAGGAAGCTGCCATTTACAGTTTGTTTATTCTATTTTTCTTTCAATTTCTTTGATCTAATGTTTTATTAAATGTGTTTTGAATTCATTATAATAGATCATATTTTCATACACACAACGGTTATTGATTTGATGGAACAAATATTAATTGCAAGGTAATGAGTATCTTGGATGGCAAGTCGATATGATAAGATGGATGTAAGCTAGTGATTTGACAACTTGTAAAGATTTGAAATGAACGCAGGCAATAAAGTAATTATGCCGCAACACATAGGATGAATTGATGGATAAAATATGGATATTGTGGAAATGAATGTGCATAACCTTGGAATAAATATGACACCAAATGAGTGAAATATTCTTTTCAGTCGTTGAACTTTGCTATGGGCGCCTGCAGTGTCAAGTCCCAATTAGAATGTAGGTAGTGTGAAGCTACAAGTCCCTATGACATCAGGTCCCCTGTGTATATTGTTAACAGGTCCTTGTGAAGATATCCTGAGAATTATTATAACCGTGCAGTGTGTGCATGCGATGCTTAAAGCATAAGAAATTATGTTTGGGTGATTTCAGGGGTTGAGTTGTGTAACTCAACCTATGGATCACCAGACGTGTTGGGTATGTCCGATAGTACTAATGTAGGACTCTGCAAATCAGTTTTTGTTTCAAGTTCACTTTGAGCACCATATTGTTGAATCAATGAAAAGATGAAGTCATGATGTTGCATTGGTTTCTTGTATAACTTAAATTTTTGTCCATTAACGAGAAGTGAGAACCAGACTTCATCAATGGTATGTAATTGTACTACTCCATTAGGGTAGACCTTGTTGATCTCATAAGGGCCGAGCCACCTAGACTAGAATTTTACCTTGAAATATTTATACCTGGAGTCATATAACAAAGCCCAATCTCCTTCAGTGAATTCTATTGTCTTTATGTACTGATCACGCCATTTCATTCTCTATTGTTGTATCACTTTTGTATGATGGATGAATTCCATTCTTATCTCATCTAACCCATTCAAAGAATGTAATCTTTCCTTCTGCGCCTCTGTTAAATCCATGCCCAAGTCTACTATTGTCCTTAATGTTTTATATTCAAATTCAATAGCCAACATTCTTGTTTTTCTGTAAACCAGTTCATAAGGGGTAAAACTTCTAGTTGTCTTCCATGTGGTTCTATATGCCCAAATAGCTTCAGGTAATTTGGATACCCAATCTCTCCTATGAAGCTACACTATTTTTGTCAATATATTTCCAATCTCCCTATTGGTGACCTCTACTTGACCATTAGCTTGAGGATGATATGGGGTAGATTTCTTATGCCCGATTTGATACTCTTCCACCAATTTAGCAATTAAGTCTGATGTGAATTGTGGTCCTTGATCAGTCACTATCTCCTTAGGTACACCATACCTAGTGAAGATGTCCTCATACAAAAATTTTGCAACATTGTCGTCTTTGGCAAACTGCAATGCTTTTACTTCTACCCATTTGGTTAAGTAGTCAATGCATACCAATATGTATTCTTTATTATTTGAATTGGGAGAGATATGTCCAATAAAATATAGCTCCCATTTATCAAAAGGATCCAATGCCAGCTGGGGTTGTAAAGGAATTTCATCACTTCTTATGGGTCTTCCCATTCTTTGACAGTGGTCACAACTTCTAGTATACTTAATAGAGTCCTTATATAGGGCTGGCCAATAATATCTTGTTGTCAAGATCTTGAAGGTTGTCCTCTTAGCTACAAAATACCCACCACAGGGTTCATCATGGCATGCTTTCAATATGTCAAACATTTCATTCTCCCTGATACATCTCCACATAATTTTATCTAGCCTAGTGTAAAATAAAAAACCCTAAAATCTAAGAATAAGGAAAGCATTTGTGAACTAATTGTCTTTTCTCTTTTGGAGAAAAGTAACCTGGAATCTGCCCTGTTACCAAATAGTTAGCTATATCAGCAAACCATGGAGTGTGTACATTTAGAGCAAATAGATGTTCATCAAGAAAAGAATCATCAACCACCCCTTCTATTGATTGGGTAGGAAATCTAGCGAGAAAATCAGCAACCACATCAACTTTTCCTAGCTTTCCAACTATTGCTATGTAAAATTATTGCAGTAACATCAACCATCTTACAAGTCTCCCACCTACCACTAGTTTATTCATCAAGTATTTGATGGTTGTATGCTTTGTATGTATAAACACTTGATAAACAGTAATGTAGTGTCTAAATTTGTTAATGGTGTAGACAACTGCAAGCATTTATTTTTCTATCACAATGTAGTTTAAATCTGATCCTTGGAGGTTTTTGCTAATACAGTCTATTGCATATTCTTTATTCCCCTCTTTTTGGCCCAGGGCTGCTCCAATGTAAAATTTTGATGCATCGGTGTGTATGTGAAATGGAAATGCCCAATTTGGGCCTCGTAGCACTGGTGCATGAGTTAGAGATGCTTTAAATTTCTCAAATAAATTTTGATAGTTTTCAGTCCAATCAAACTCACTATCCTTTTTCAACAAAATAAAAAAGGTGCAACAATTTTGCTGAAACCTTGGATGAATTTCCTATAATAACCTACATGTCCAAGGAAGCTTCATACATCTCTTTGTTTTTGTGGTACATTTAGGTTAGATATAATTTCAATCTTCTTTGGTTCAACATGTATTCCTTCACTAGATATAAAGTGTCCAAACACAATTCCTTGTGTCATCATCATGAAACACTTCTCATTGTTGAGTGATAGATTGTGTTCCTTACACCTTTTTAACGTTTTCTCTAGGCTACTAAGAGCTTCCTCATAACTCTCACCATAAGTGGTGAAGTCATCCATGTATATCTCCATGTAGTTATGTGCAAAATTAGAAAATATGTTGAGCACTGCTCTTTGAAAGGTAGCTCGAGCATTGCAAAAGCAAAAAGTTAAAATCAAATATGCATAAGTTCCTCAGGGGCAGGTAAATGTGGTGTTATCTATTCACTATCTAATGTAGGGTATATAAAACCTGCATCTAAAATATTTTGCAATTCAACTTTCACTATATCTTTTAGAGCTAGATTCATGCATCTCTGTGGCTATCTGATAGGCTTGTAGCCATCATTAATGTACGTCCTCTATATGCAAAGATCAGGATCAATGCCCCTCATATTATGGTAATCCCATGCATATGCAGTTGAGTGTGCCTGCAACACTAATTTCAACAAATTTTGTTGTTCCTCAGTCAAGGCATTATTAATATTTAGCATCCTTCTTGGCATAATTTCAAACTCCTTTGATGACTCTTGAACTGATGAGAGATTGAAGCTTGGTATAATAGGTAAACTGTTAAACCCCAATTGTATAGTTACTATTTACTATTACTGCATAGGGTAAAATGGATGCAATGAGAATTCTGATGATGAATAAAATATGTTGTTCCTTGTTATCAATATGAGTGTTTTAACATTTGATGATTGTATAATTTAATGTTACTTCAATTGATGTTATCCTTGGTGAAATATTGCATTTATGAGAATAGAAGGTTATTGAATTTTATGATTATTCTAACTTTGGAGATGTTTATGTAAACTTCATATGTTATGAACATTTGACTATTGTGAGCATGTGTTAGTGGATGCAGGTATGTGTTCCATTCCTCCAGGTGGAGGGGAAGTATCACTTCAAAGAAGATCTTGGTCGGGTAACCGATAAAGTAAACTATCTGAGCATACACACACCACCTTATATTGAGTGAACTAAGTCAGTTTGTGTGGGTTGTAGGTAAGTCATCCATAGCTTGTATGTTTTCATTAGGAGTCTTGTTTATTTCTGCATACATTTGCAAGTGATGTTTATCTATTTGGTTTATGAGATCATTCTTGTGTTATTACGATCATATGGATAGGTGGGATGTAGGCAGAAGTATGTTTATATGTATGCACATGCGTTTCAGGAATCTAACGACACGTATATGCATATGTATAGATATACCAAACATACACACCTATCAATATGATGGTAACACAAATGGATGTAAGTGAATCAGATGTGGACATATAGGAATATGTATAGTATATACATATATCCATAGGAATATGTATATCAATACAAGTGTACTTTGGCAAATGGATGCGCTCATACAGATGCATCATTATGGTATACCTACACATACGTGTACATAGAGGTATATACTGGTATATATATGTATATACACACACATCCTGTATAATGTAGATATTAATATTATTATTACTATTACCTTACGAATATATATATATATATATATATATATATATATATATATATATATATATATATATATATATATATCGGATGTATGCTGACTGGCTCACAATATATATATGTAAATATATATTAAATATTATATATATATATATAAGTTATATTAATATACATATATATATTTATTTATATTGAGGTATTTAAATATATATTTATATAATAATATTATTCTCAACATTGGAAAATCGAATTATTTTTGAAATGCTTAAAAGAGTCAATTTAATATTGTCATCTATTAAATGCATTTAAACTTTGGTTTATATATGCCAATATAGTTTAAAATGATAAAATTTTAACTTTGAATCATCACGGCTTTGTGGAAGTCGCACAATACTTGCTATATTATACACATGGATGAATCAATGAAAGTTGTCTTAAATTGTGTAGCTTTGACTGGGTCGGTTCATGAATTTATGAATTCATTGACTATTTCCAACGCATTTAACTACTGCAGTCGATTTAAATCCACAAGGCAAGTCAATTTTGGATATGTGTCGATTATTTACGATGGAAATTTTCTCCCACTTGAAAATCACACCAACTTGGGATATTTGGCGCCACCTCTATTTTTCATTTCTTGTAGATGGCAATTGAGGAGAAAAATATGAATCTCCCATGTGCAATTTGAATTAGTCTTGTATTTGTTGTCACTATAGAATCGACCTATTCTATCTTTTGTTGAGTAAAAGCTTAATCCAATGCCACCTTGAAGTTGAATCATGCTACAGGGGAGTGGTGTTAGTTTACATGCCCAAACTATAGGAGTTTTGGAGGTTGGGCTCTCTATAAATAGTCTCCCAACTCTCTTGAATCATATCATTGTCACTATCTCTTGTGTTATCTTTTCATCATACTCAAATTACCTTGTGCATTATCTGTGTTTCATTCTTGCCATTTTGGAGTGAAAATTATTTGCAACCATCATTCATTTATGTGAGTTCATTGAGATAGAGGTGTATCATACCAAAGGATTACGCTTTTGCTGTTTATTACATATGAGTTTTACCACTTTATTATATCTGATTTCTGAGTGTGAAAAGAGTGGATTTTGTGAGGAAGAGTTATCAATTTTTGAAGTGTTGGGAATTGATTTGAGAAGTTGGATTGAGCTATAGGTGAAGGCTGCGCTCTCATCACTTTTGGAAAAGAAAATATAGGCATGGGATATTCTTCTACAATTTATTTGCAAGAATTATTATGTTGCTTGAAATGTACTTTCTGTCTGTGCATAGGAAGAAAATATGTCTATCTTCTGAGAAAGGAAAATGATGTATTCTAGCTACGTTATACAATGTTTGTAATATCTCCATAATAGGAGAATGTTGTTTGCACTAATTATTTATTAGGTTTGAATGAATGCAAGAGTCATGTAAAGTTCAACCAACTAAGTTATTAGTTTAACTCAGAAAAGCTTGTGTTACTCCTAGGGTAAAATTCTAGTATTGGAGGGAACTTGTGTACTTATTATGATATTGCTATCAGGATTCAACCATGTAGTTTCAAGTCAAACTCATTGACCCATGTTTCATGAGCAGTGGTTCACAAGAAACCATCTCTCATAAAAATTAATGGTCCACTTAACACTCATTGCATCTAGGTGATGCACACAGAGGTGAAGCACTGGGCCTTCCCGGGAGGTCACCCATCCTAGTACTACTCCAGCTCAAGCACACTTAACCACATAGTTCTCTCGATGGTGAAGCACTGTTCCTTCATGGGGTTGCATGCTATGTGAGTTTAACCATGGAGAGAACTTTGTGGTTAAGTGTGCTTGAGTTGGAGTAGTACTGGGATGGGTGACCTTCCGGGAAGGACCAGTGCTTCACCTCTGTGTGCATCACCTAGATGCAATGAGTGCTAAGTGGACCATTAATTATCATGAGAGATGGGTTCTTGTGAACCACTGCTCATGAAACATGGGTCAATGAGTTTGACTCGAAACTGCATGGTTGAATCCTGATAGCAATATCATAATTTGAATCGCTGTGGAAAATACCTCCTACTTATCAACTTGTGTATTTACTTGCTTAGTAGATTCATTTCTAGTAATTTAGTATGTTGTAGGTTAGTCTGGGATACATATTATCCATTGAAGGAAAATACCTATGCGTAGTGTAAGATAGCCTTAAGTCAAATCGACCTTGAATAGTGTATGTGATAGATGACTTCACGAAAAATACCGAGTGAGAACACTTTGGCCAAAGTAGTGCAATGTACGAGACTCCACTTAAATGTGTGATGCTTGAGACTACACTATCAGTTCACTGTGATCCCATATTATATACTAGTTCGAGAATGTTGTGTTACTAAAGGATCTAGTTATGTAGGATGCAACACTATGCTTAGTTGGTTGTCATTATCAGTTACTCTACCAATCTCTTCGTTGAATGGAAGGGCCATCTATCGAATGATAGATGTGCGGGGGACCACATTAAGAGTCCATGGTTGGTGGAAAAGTGCCTAAGTGATGCTTCTCCTCCACAACAAGCGACTGAAGAACCAAGATTTGAAAGGACGAATTCTTGGACCATCTTACTACTATTTGTTTCAAAAGCTCCATGAGCTATGTATGTATTTGTATGCTTTCTTACTTTGATGTATATTTGTAAAGAAAAGGAATACATGATGGAATATGTTGTATCTTGTTTGGAAAATATCAATAAAAGATTTTTTTTTATTGCAATGGCTTTATTACTTGTTACCTTTACTTGTTAGGTGTAAAATTAAGAAATTTTTACTTTATGAAAGGGTTGGTATGTTACATGCGGTATCGGAGCTACCGGGTTTAACTCTAGAACCTATGAGATTGTCATTTTTCCATTCCAACATTATCTAATGTTGTTAAAATTCTTGTGTCAGGATGGTGCATCTCAGATTAATAGCTCGGAAGTCAATAATTGGAAACAAGTGTTACCTCAAGGACAAGAAGGAAAAAAGAAGCCATCATTAGAACCACATAGGGAACCAACTACGATAATGCTATCTAGTTGAGTGACAATGAAACTTTTAGTCACACACTTTCTCGGATTAGCGATGTGAAGAGGAAGATGAAGATGGAGGTTATGTACAATTACCTACCAACTATCTCACTAGAAAAGTCAGTCACTACCTCTTTCTAGGGACATTCCTTTAGAAGAAAGTGCTAGTCCTACATTCATCTTTTGAGATCCTAGGGTTCTACCATTGGCTGAAGTAATATCAATTTCATCGAGTAAAGAGTTCGAGGGATATGTACCAAGGACACCGCTAGTCAATAAATGGTCTCATGAACAAATGTCTATGAAGAATGTAGACTAAATTTTTGATGAGCACCATATTGACATTACTTATCGTAACTATGTATTGGATGATAAATCTGAGGGTTATTATCCTTTTTGGGATAGGTACGAATAGATGAGAGATGAACAAAAAGATAGGGAACACAAATTTTCTCAGTCTATAGGTTATAGTCTATTAAGTTATGTGTCCGAGAGTGAATTCGAAGGATATTTTCCACTTGACTATTTGAATAGTCACTCCATGTAATCAAAAGGATATTGAAATCCTCATGATATGAGTAAAACTTTGTGTTATCAAAAGAAGTGTATGCTTTAATCTTGTATGGAATACTTGTGTACATGCGAATGTTTACTTATATGTTTTCCATAAGATAATTGATACCATAATTAGGCTAACAGGGATAAAAACATTTAGGTTTAAACCATTCATATAATCATGGTGAAGACGTATGTGAGGACTTGAACTAATCCTAGTACAATTCAATATGATGGACAAGGAACCACTGGTGTGGAGGCTAGGATTAACCAAATCTTGGAAAGGCTAGCTAACCTTAAACAAGAAAGAGATAAGAGTAGGGTAGAAAAGGAAATACCTGACAATGGTCAAGAAGAAATTAATTCTTCCCATAGACAAGGTGAAAACCTTAACCATGAGAAGGAAAAATCACCTACACCATCTATTGTGAGGAATAAGAAGATTGTGTCTACTGAGCTGTCAAGGTATATGAAGAAGATAATTCCACATAAGTTTGATAGTAGTGCTAGAAGTGATGAAGCTAAAGTATGGCTTGTTCAAATGGAAAAGTATTTTGAAATATGAAACTATGATGAAGTTACTAAAGCTGCATGGGGTGCATACTAGTTAGTGGGTGAGGCCTCTAACAATGGATGAACAAAAAGATGGAACTTAGCATAAGTTCATGGAAACTAAAGTCTTGGGGAGAATTTGTGGAAATTTTCCACAAGAGATGGTTACCACAACTCTACTATTACCAAAAACTTTCAGATTTCAAAGAGTTGAAGCAAGGGACCATGACGATCAACGAATATTGGGAGAAGTTCACCCGACTTCTACGTTATGTCCCCATTTACCATAAGGATGAGTGTTTCCACATTAGGAAATTTATTTTGGGACTCAATAACTGGATTGGAGGAGAAGTGGATATGCATGGTCTAATAACAATGGATCTTGTTTATGAAAAATCCATTAAGCAAGAAAAAAGGCTTAAGGCTGATTCCACTCGACAAGAGAGAAAAGAGAAAAAAAGATATGTGGAAGTTCCCAACAAGATAGCTCCTAAGAAGGAGGAATTTGTGCAAAATGTTGTAAAGAAAAAAGGGAAAAGGTCCTGCGATAATGGAAAAGAGTTTAGAAGAGTTTGAAAGAGAAATGATTCTAGCTTTGGTAACACTAGCAAGGCTAGTGAAGGAACCAATAAGTCTGGAGAAGCCACATGGAAAAGAGGGCTGAATTTAGGATGTTATATATGCAAAGGGGATCACTATGCAAGGGAATGTCCTAATAAAATTTTGGTTCACAACCATATGGTAATTTATTACCCACTCAGTAGGCCATGTTTCAACAAAGGATGCATGCTGCTGTGGATGATAGACAAGCTAATTTCCAAGTAACACCGATCAAAACACCAAGTATTCTATTTGGCTTACCTATTTCTAATCTTATTGATATTGGTGCTATTGAAAATTTTATTTCACCTAGAATAGCTAAACAACTATCTAGGAAGGCAGGACACATGGCAATTTCTTGGAATGTAGAGTATGCAAACCAAACAAGAGCAAAGGTGGATCAATGTCTATTCGAGGCTAGGATAGAACTACCTAGTTTTACTACTAAAGTCAAACTTTATGTCGCACCTCTAGGATCATATGATGTTATCCAAGGAATGAATTGGTTGTGGAGACATAGGGCCATAGTATATTGTCATGCTAAGACTATTGAATTCCTAGATGAATATGGAAATCAAGTTAAATTCCAAGGAATACCTAGAGAGGTAAATACTCGACAAATTATGACAATGTAGCTTATGAGAGCTAAGAACAAAGGGCGTAAAATATTTGCTGTAAATATTGAAGAACTTGGGTAGAATAGTGATAATTCTAAGTACCAGAGTCTACAAGAATTAGAAGATAGGGAAATAGATGAAACTAGAAAATTAGATATGGAGAAGTACCCAATTTTGAGGGAATTTTCATATGTGTTTCCTGAAGAGTTATCGAGATTACCTCTGAAAAGAGTGTTTGATTTATCTATTGATATAGTTTCTAAATCTGAACCTATATCCAAGGTACACTATAGGATGACCACCACTAAACTTATGGAAATTAAGACACAATTGGATGAATTATTGTCAAAGGGGCTAATAAGACCAAGTGTTTCACCTTGGGGAGCGCCATTTATCTTTGTCAAGAAGAAGGATGGAACATTGCGATTGTGCATTGACTATCATATGCTTAACAAAGCTACAGTTAAGAACAAGTATCCACTACCATGCATTGACAATATTTTTGATCAAATGAGAGGTGGAACTGTTTTCTCAAAAATAGATTTGAGATCTAGATATCACCAATTGAGGGTTAAAGATGAGGATATTTTTAAAATTGCATTCAGAACTCGATATGGAAACTATGAGTTCACTATTTTACCTTTTGGTTTAACAAATGCACCATAGCAACATTCATGAATCTAAAGAATAGTGTGTTCAAGGATTACCTTGACAAGTTTGTACTAGTTTTTTCTAGATGACATCTTGATTTATTCTAGAAATGAGGAAGAACATTGCAAGCATTTATAAATGGTCCTTCAACAGTTAAGAGAGCATAGGTTGTACGATAAACTATCCAAATGTGCATTCTTCCAAAAGAGGGTACATTATTTGGGTCATGTGATTTCAGCTAAAGGAATTGTAGTGGATCCAACAAAGATCAAAGTAGTAATTCAGTGGCCTATACCAAAAAACGTGTCGAAAGTAAGAAGTTTCATGGGCTTGGTAGGATATTACAGGAAGTTTGTCACAAAATTTTCCAAGATAGCCTTTCCTATAAATTCTTTGCAAAAGAAAGGAAATAGATTCGAATGGAATGAGAAGTGTCAAGAAGCATTTGACCTAATCAAAGAAAAACTAACCACTGCACCAATCCTAAAGGTACCAGATCCTGAAGGTAGCTTTACGGTTATTACTGATGCATGTAGAGAAGGGTTAGGAGGTGTATTGGTGCAAGATGGGAAAGTGATTACATATGAATCTAGAAAGCTGAATCCATATGAAATTAATTATGAATTGCATGATTTAGAGTTGGAACTTGTAGTTCATGCATTGCAAATATGCATACACTATTTTCTTGCGAAACCTTTAGAGTTGAAAAATAACCATAATGGGTTAAAGTACCTTTTACTCAACCGAATCTAAATGCTAGATAGAGGAGATGGTTAGAGTTGATAGCTGACTATGATTTTAATATCAGTTATATCAAGGGGAAATAGAATCAGGTTGATGATGCATTAATTCAAAGATCTCACATTGCTTCAATAGTAGAAATTCAAACTGATTTCAAAGGGAAAGTACTCCAAAAGTGTAAAGAGGATGAGTATTACTTATAGGTTAAGCAAGCACTCATGGATAATCCTCAAGATTTTAGGTATGAAGGTTTTCAATTTAAACCTAGTGGATTACTTAGGTAAAAGGGTAGAATGTATGTACCTAATGTGAAAGATTTGAGAAATCTAGTATGGAAGGAAATACATGAAGCACCATATTTCGGACATCCAAGAGTGATGAAAATGATGGCTAATGTAAAACCATTATACCACTGGAAGGGAATGAAAGGAGATGCCGCTATTTTTGTGGCTAGGTGTCTTGAGTGTCAAAGGGTGAAAGCTGAGCATCATCATCCTGCAAGATTTTCATACCCACACAACATACCAAAAAGGAAATGGCAAGTAATAAGTATGGATTTTGTGCAAGGATTTCCTATGTCAAGGAATAAGCATAATTCCATACTTGGTGGTAGTGGATAAGCTTACAAAAGTGACACATTTTATACCTGGGAACTTAACTGATGGATCACTTGTCATAGCAACGAAGTTTGTGCAAGAAGTGTTTATATTGTATGGGATTCCTGAAAAGATTATTTCTGATAGAGATGCACGAATCACTTCTAGGTTTTGGCAAACCTTATTTTCAGCACTAGGGACTCAGTTAAATATTAGTTCGACATATCATCCGAAAGTGGATGGGAAAACTAAAAGGGTAAACCAAGTAATGGAAGACCTATCTTAGGGTGTATTGCAGGATCAACAATACAAGTGGGAAGATTATTTACCCTTAGTTGAATTTTCTTACAATAACTCATATCATTCTACAATTAAGATGGCTCCTTTCAAAGCTTTGTATGGTCAAAAGTGTCAAACTCCTATAAGTTGGGACAAACTTGAGGATTGCATAAGTCTTGGACCGGAAATGTTACCAGAAATGGATGAGAAAGTTAAAATTATTAAGAAAAGTTTAGTAGAAGCTAACAATCGACATAAAAGTTACGCAAATGCTAAGAGAGTGCCTTGTAATTTTTCTTTAGGTGAGAAAGTGTTGTTGAGAGTGAAGCCTCACAAAAGCTCCGTTAAATTTGGAAAGTCTTCTAAGTTAACTCTGTGTTATGTTGGACCCTTTGAGGTTCTAGAGGAAGTGAATCCTGTAGCCTATCGAATCACTTTGCCACTAGCTCTTTCCAGAATGCATAATGTCTTCCATGTGTCCTACCTTAAAAAGTATATACCAAGAGATAATCATGTAATTGATTGGATTGCTCTACAAGTAAGCGATCTCAGAGTAGTAACTCTTGAGCCCATAAATGTGCTAGAAACACGTAAGCTTCTCTTGCATAACATGGAGGTCTTGTAGTGCAAAGTCCAATGGGACCAGTACGCAAAAGATTCGGCTACTTGGGAGGATTATGTAGAAATTCAGCAAAAAATTCCTGACATTCTTGAAGCTTTTGAGAATATAGAATAATGTAGTGTTAGATTCTTATGCTTTGAATAATACCTTAGGTCATAGGGATGATGGTTCATAAGGGGGAAGTATGTTACACCCCAATTGTATAGTTACTATTTACTATTACTGCATAGGGTAAAATGGATGTAATTAGAATTTTGATGATGAATAAAATATGCTATTCCTTGTTATCCATATGAGTGTTTTCACATTCGATGATTGTATCATTTAATGTTACTTCAATTGATGTTATCCTTGGTGAAATATTGCATTTATGAGAATAGAAGGCTATTGAATTTTATGATTATTCTAACTTTGGAGATGTTTATGTAAACTGCATATGTTATGAACATTTGATTGTTTTGAGCATGTGTTAGTGGATGTAGGTATGTGTTCCATTCCTCTAGGTGGAGGGGAAGTATCACTCCGGAGAAGATCTTGGTCAGGTAACCGATAAAGTAAACTATCTGAGCATACACACACCACCTTATATTGAGTGAACTAAGTCAGTTTGTGTGGGTTGTAGGTAAGTCATTCATAGCTTGTATGTTTTCATTAGGAGTCTTGTTTATTTCTGCATACATTTGCAAGTGATGTTTATCTATTTGGTTTATGAGATCATTCTTGTGTTATTACAATCATATGGATAGGTGGGATGTAGGGAGAAGTATGTTTATATGTATGCACATGCATGTCAGGGATCTAACGACACATATATGCATATGTATAGATATACCAAACATACACACCTATCAATATGATGGTAACACAAATGGATGTAAGTGAATCAGATGTGGACATATATACATATGTATAGTATATACACGTATCCATAGGAATATGCATATCGATACAAGCATACATTGGCAAATGGATATACTCATATAGATGCATCGATATGGTATACCTACACATACATGTACATAGAGGTATATATTGGTATAGATATGTATATACACACACATCCTGTATAATGTGGATATTAATATTATTATTACTATTATCTTATGAATATATATATATATATACATATATATATGCATATATAGTATACACATATATATACATATATATATCAGATGTATGCTGACTGGCTCATGTTATATATATTATATAAATAAATATATATATATATATTAAATATTATATATATATATTTAAGTTATATTAATATACATATATATATATATATTTATACTGAGGTATTTAAATATATATGTATATTATATATATAAACTATATATATATTACATAGTATTCTCAATATTGAAAAATTGAATTATTTCTGAAATGCTTAAAAGAGTCGATTTAATATTGTCATCTATAAAACACATTTAAACTTTGGTTTATATATGTCGATATAGTTTAAAATGATGAAATTTGAACTTTGAATCATCATGACTTTGTGGAAGTCACACAATACCTGCTATATTATACACATAGATGAATCAATTAAAGTTGTCTTAAATTGTATTGCTTTGACTGGGTCAATTCATGAATTTATGAATTCATTGACTGTTTCCAATGCATTTAACTACTGCATTCGATTTAAATCTACAAGGAAATTCGAATTTGGATATGTGTCAATTATTTACCATGGACATTTTCTCCCACCTAAAAATCGTGCCAACTTGGGATATTTGGCGCCACCTCTAATTTTCATTTCTTGTAGATGGCAATTGAGGAGAGAAATATGAATCTCCCATGTGCAATTTGAATTAGTCTTGTATTTGCTATCATTATAGGATTGACCTGTTCTATCTTTTATTGAGTACAAGCTTAATCCAGCGCCACCTTGAAGCTGAATCATGCTACAGGGGAGTGGTGTCAGTTTACAAGCCCCAAATGTAGGAGTTTTAGAGGCTGGGCTCTCTAGAAATAGTCACCCAACTCTCTTGAAATCTTATCATTGTCACTATCTCTTGTGTTATCTTTTCATCATACTCAAATTACCTTGTGAATTATCTATGTTTCATTCTTGCCATTTTGGAGTGAAAATTATTTGCAACCATCATTCATTTTTGTGAGTTCATTGAGATAGAGTCGTATCATACCAAAAGATTACGCTTTTGTTGGTTATTACATCCGAGTTTTACTAGTTTATTATATCTGATTTCTGAGTGTGAAAAGAGTGGATTTTTTGAGGAAGAGCTGTCAATTTTTGAAGTGATGGGAATTGAATTGAGAAGCTAGATTGAGCTATAGGTGAGGCTGCACTGTCATCACTTTGGGAAAAATAAATATAGGCATGGGATATTCTTTTACTATTTATTTGCAAGAATTATTATGTTGCTTGAAATGTACTTTTTGTCTGTGCATAGGAAGAAAATATGTTTGTCTTCTGAGAAAGGAAAATGATGTATTCTAGCTATGTTATACAATGTTTGTAATATCTCCATAATTGGAGAATGTTGTTTGCACTAGTTATTATTTATTAGGTTTGAATGAATGCAAGAGTCACATAAAGTTCAACTAGCTAAGTTATTAGTTTAACTTGGAAAAGCTTGTGTTACTCCTAGGATATAATTCCAGTATGGGAGGGAACTTGTGTACTTACTTGCTAAGTAGATTCATTTCTAGTAATTTAGTATGTTGTAGGTTAGTTTGGGATACTGATTATCCATTGAAGGAAAATACCTATGCGTAGTGTAAGATAGCCTTAAGTCAAATCAGCCCTAAATAGTGTATGTGATAGATGACTTCACACAAAATACCAAATGAGAACACTTTGGACAAAGTAGTGCAATGCACGAGACTCCACTTAAATGTGTGATGCTTGAGACTACACTGTCAGTTCACCATGATCCCATATTACATACTAGTTCGAGAATGTCATGTTACTAAAGGATCTAGTTATGTAGGACACAACACTATGCTTAGTTGGTTGTCATTATCAGTTACTCTACCAATCTCTTTTTCAAAGGGAAGGGCCATCTATCGAATGATATATGTGCAGGGGACTACATTAAGAGTCCATTGTTGGTAGAAAAGTGCTTGAGTGATGCTTCTCCTCCATAGCAAGTTACCGAAGAACCAAGATTTGAAAGGACAGATTCCTGGACCATCTTACTACTATTTGTTTCAAAAGCTCCATGAGCTATATATGTATTTGTATGCTTTCTTACTTTGATGCATATTTATAAGGAAAATGAATACGTGATGGAATATGTTGTATCTTGTTTGGAAAATATCAATAAAAGAAAAGAAATTTTATTTCAATGGCTTTATTACTTGGTACCTTTACTTGTTAGGTGTAAAATTTTTAAAAAAATTACTTTATGAAAGGGTTGGTACGTTACATAAACATTGTTGAGGGAGTAATGAATGAAATAGTTGTGACATCTCTAATGTTGAATCAATAGGTACAAAACTTTGCAAGGGGTCTTGTAGGCATATGAGACAATCATGTTGTTGTGGGATCCTACCACAACCATTTTGGATTATATGAGCAATTAGCTCATCTTCATCCTAGTCATCCAATAAGGGGATACGCTCTATAGTCATCAGTGTTTGAAGAGAATAGTTGTCTTCTTCCTCCTCTCCCAATTAAGCCAAATGGTGTGCTCAAGGTTTGCATATGGTTGGGCAGGTGGATGAAGAACCAAATTCTTCATGATTTTCCCATTAGATATTATCATTTTACCTGATCTGTAGCCTATGAATGCATCGGCTGTTTCCAACCAAGGCCTACCTAGGATGAGTGGGTAACCTGCAAGATTAAATTTGGTTTGCAATACTATGAAGTCTGCAAGGTATTCCTAAGAATCCAATGCAATAACTAAGTCTTCAATAATTCCCTTAGGATTGACCGTAGACCTATCAGCTAATTGCAAGATAGTTTGTGTGGGCCTGACGTTGATCAATTGAAGTAACTGCATTGTTTCTTTTGTCATGATATTGATGGCTACACCCAAGTCTATCAAAGTGTTTTTAATGAGGGTCCCATTGATCTTAACATCCACAATTGGACTACCAGGATCAATATACTTAGGAACTGTAGTGTTCCCAACATGATATCTGCAAGATTCCCCAATACATGAACTAGTTGTGGATCTTTCCTTTTGCGGCCTGGTTTCTAAAGACAATGGTCCCTTACTATTTTGTTATAGATAGGGATGTCTTTGATAGCTTGGATAAGTGGAATTTTTATGTTAACATATTTCAATTGTCCTAAAAGGTTTGTCATAGCCTGTGTGTGATGCTTTTACAGATCTAGATGCTCAGGAAAAGGTGGCTTGGGATTTGAAGTAGTTTGGTGTACCTAATTTTATTCAGGCTCTAAAGGTGGTTTATTGGAAGCCTCAAATGTAGGTTACTCATCCTCCATTTTTGTAATTTGGGGGGATGAAGGTCCAACAAGTTGTTCCCCTGATATGAGGTGGACATCACTCACCTCTACCCCATAGGTGGGGTACTGCATAGCTTCGTTAGTATAAGCCTACTAAATAGGCTTAGTGTTAGGGTTAGGTGCAAGTTGGATAGGTATTTTTGGATTGGGTGGTTGGGGTGTAGGATTTGATGGTGGCATTAGTGCTTGTTGTTGCTGTGGACAAGGGAGCATGGGTTGCTGATAATTCATCTTTTGTTGCTGCCATTGTTAGCCTTTCTACCACTGAGGCTGCCATTGATTTTGTTGGGATGACCATTGTGGATTGTAATTGGAACCTTGAAAGTTTTGTTGTGGCCAAGTATTTTGATGTTGGTCCAATTAGGTTTAGGGTTTGGCCATTGGGGGTTTTGCCACTAGTTATGATTTACTTGCCAAGATTGAGAATTCCAAGTAGAAAAGTTTTGGTTGTCAATAGGAAAAGATGAATTAAAGCTAAAGGGGTCTTGTGGAATACCTTGTCTCTACTGCCATGGCCTCATTTGTGCTATATAAAATATTTTTCCATCATCTCCTTCAATGGGTTGAAAGTCAGGCTTCTCAACTTTTTCTTGTTGGATGTTGGCCACTCTTTTACACTTATAATTTGCTTTTCTTTGCCTACATATTGGACAATACTTAGTAAGCATAACCTTTGATTCCTCCTGCTTCTTCTTGATGTGGAGAGCATCCAACTATGTTGCAAAATGACTAATTATATCTTCTTTCATGTTAGATAACAGATTTCTCAGCTCAACTTTTGAAACTCCAGTAGATGTTTTACCAAGAACTGATGTTCTATTGTCTCTTGGCCTCTTTGTAAAAGTCCTTGAATAATTTCTACAGATTTTGCAAATTTCTTCAAATGTCATTCGAAAGATGTCTCCCACCCCAATAAGATTGAGGGCATCCATGCTTCATTAACCCATCTCAAAAAGACTAACTTGAGAGACTCTTTTGACAACTTGTTTTGGGGGTTTTTCTTTAGAGAAAACTAAAATATTTCAATGTAATCCTCTAAAGGGCTCATCATCTTTATTTTCATTTGGAATATATTGATCATCCTTCCTTTTTTCAGGTCCTCTACAGTAGTCCTAATACTTCTCTAAGAATAGTGTCTTCATAGTGTCCCAATCAGGAACATCTTTACCTAATCCCATAAACCATCTTAAACCATCTCAAAGCTACATCCTTGAGAGTGGTAGGAAAAAGATTCAACCTATGTGCATCTTGGAAGTATAATCATAACTTCTATATAAGACATCAAATTCAAAGAGGAATGTATATGGGTCTTTAGTTATTAACCATAGAAAATTGTCAAGGCTGAAGGAGGGATGTTTTTTAGCACTGTAGCCCTTAGCTGGTTAGTAATAGGAAACCCAAATGTTGTTCGGGCATCATCATCATCCACATCTCCCATGGTGTGATATGTTCCTTTTGTATGTGCACTAGAAGTTGGTGAAAAGGAAATTTCTTCTTCAGTGGTACCTTTGCTCATAATACTAGGTGTAGCACCGGGAAAATTCATAGTTTAAGCAATTCAAAGCATAATTTAAACTAAACCCAAGCTAAATAATTGAGAACAATGGAAAACAATAAAAACATGCATAAACAGAGGATTTTACCAAACACACATTTGATTCCATTAATAACCTCCATTATCCTTCTCCATTTTTTTGTTGTATGATACTTGCCCTCAAATTTTCATTAAGCATGCAAGTATGGCCTCATGATCATGATAATAGCAAAACATTGAAGATTCTAAAGTTTATTCCAAAACTCATAAGATTTTGGGAGGAGTAAAAATGGTAGAGGTAAAGCTAATTTATAGAAAATATGATTTTTGAATGATAGACTTAGATTAAAAGATAAATCGATGATTAATATTAAAAGATGTGACATGCAATAGGATTAGGGTTAAATTAGTGTAAGTGATAAAGCATAAATGGTGGGGATTAAATTAAACAATAATTTAATCTTTAGTGGAAACTAGTTGAGACACAGAAGAATAAAGATTGCATGTAAAAGATAAAGATTGACATGAATAGAAGATAAGAATAAATTAATTAAATAATTAAAGTTATTTAATTATTAGAGGTTTGCATGTAGAAGATAATCTGATCTAATCTAGATAATGGACTGATTAACACAGAAAGTCTGTTTGTTAAAGATAATCAGATATTATCTCACCAGATAACTAAATGATCTAATTATATCTAGACTTAAGTGATAAATGACTAATTAAATAACAAAGAGATTATCTAATTATAGAGGAATATGCTATGGATAAATCTTTTTATGAATTAAATAATGATTTAATTCAACATTCAAGATTTTTTATTAAATTAAATAAAGATTTATTTAATATTAGAGAGAAAAGGTTAAGGAATAATTAAATAATTAAATCGATTATTTAATTATAGTTGAAAGTGTCATAGGAATTAATTAAATAATAGTTTATTTAATTTTAGAAAGAAGATAGATTTAATTAGCGATGCAATTAAATAAATAATATTTATTTAATTAATCAAGAAAGAATAAAGGTAAGAATGGATTAATTAAATAATTAAAGTTATTTAATTAATAAAGGATTGAATGTAGAAGATCATATTTGACATAGAGAAAGTTGTTTGTTACAGAAAATCAAATCAAATCTTATCTAGACTTAAGTGATTAATGACTAATTAAGTAATAAAGATATTATTTAATTATAGAAAATTGCGATAAGGAGAAATCATCATTTTGAATTAAATAATGTTTTTAATTCAAAATTCAAGGATATTGGATTAAATTGAATAAATAAAGATTTATTTAATTAAAGAGAGAAAATACCAACCAATAATTAAATAATTAAAATAATTATTTAATTATAGTGGAAAGTGACATAGGAAATTAAATAAATAAACATTTATTTAATTTTAGAAAGAAAATAAGTTTAATTAGTGACACAATTAAATAACATTTATTTAATTAGTCAAAAGGGAAATAAAGATGGGAATGAATTAATTAAATTATTGAAATTATTTAATTAATAGAGGATATATGGTCATAGAAAATAATTACATAATTAATATTATTTAATTATGAAGAATGAAAGGGAAAAGGATGGAAGAATGATGAAGAAAATTAGAGTCGCAGGCCTAGGACAATTTTTAGTGTCTACACTAGGTTCACCAATCTCTACAATAGCTTCCTAGTGTGTAGAGGGAAGGAACCTACCCAAGGGGTCTCTTTGCCTCTGCATACATGAAATATGACTTTAATTCTAGCGGTCCTACACAATGTTAGTATCCTAGTGTTGGAAAGGTTGGTATCTAACAGTCCTAATGCTTTGAAAAGAAAAAATCAACTAAGAAAACTGTAAAAATAGGTCTATGAAGGCAACACCATCCCTGGAAACAACGCCAAAAATGTAGATTCTAAGTTAATGTTTTATAAACTTGATGGAATTCACTCAATTAAGAGGATCAACTAACTAAATAGTCCACTTGACACTGCTTAAGACTACATTAAATCATCAACCAAGGTGCATAAGCTTATGATGGTGCAATATTATATATGCCTTCATTGACTTAAACTGTCTAAACTATCCTTTTGAAGTTATTCTAATTGCTAGAAATTCACAAAACTGTAAAACAGTAAAAATACAAACTGAAACTAGTTGCTACAGGTACCTATAGTAAAAGTTGTAACTGAACCATTGTGAATGAAATGATACTATGTTAACTGAAAACTTGATAAAGATTACTGACTCAACTAAACTGTCCTCCAGAGTATTACTAATAATTGTTACATGCATGTTCCTAAGCATTCATTCACAATAAGCAAGAAATGAAATCCCATTTAACTTGCATATGAATTATGAATAATAATAAACTAATAACAACTACCAACAAAAAATGAATAACTAAAAAAGAAAGGTGAAGTGAAGAACAATACCTTGAGTGGCCTGCTCAAGTAACTATTCCCACTTTAACTGAACTCAATATAACTAATAAATCTCACGCATTCCATGAATTGACCTCCATTTATAGCATAAGATGAAAGATTAAAAAATATTCTTTCATAAATCTTACTCAATCATTTTGTAGATTCATGTTCAAATTGAAATAATAGATAACATAAAACTGTGAAAAACCAACTAACTAAACTACAAACTCAACCAATAGTTATATATAAACTGAGGGAGTCTTTATTGAAAGCAACAACTTAACTGAAATCATTAATTCCACTTCCAGATATTTAGAACCTAGAATTAAGACTTGTAATTATTCAACCTATAACTAAAAAAGAAGGAGAATCTTATTGAAACTAGAACTCTGTCAAAACAAAATGCATGCAACCATACAACCATTTGTCAAAGTCCCATGTAAGACATACCTCTTCTTCAATGTTTATTAACTAATTGTAATAATGTGCATTCTATCTTCATTAAGTGCCTTCAACGAATGATCACCACAATCAATTGTTTCTGCAATTTCCCCTGTTTTGGTGTCCAATGACTCTTTTGCTATGGGTTCATCCTACAACTGTTGTGTATCATGGTTCTTCTTTAGCTACAAACAAGTTAGTTTCACAAAACACATACACAAGGATAACCATCATAATTAAACATAGCTTTCCATCAACATTTCCATACACATATTCATATAAACCATTTAATGGTAATATATTAAACCATAATTCCATCACCATGATTTTGGGTCTTAGGTCTGCATAATGGATACAAAAAGGATAATATGATATGGAATATTGTTAGAAAGTATGTTTAAAAGTATCTTAAAGTTTGCATAAAACCAATTGAAAACAAGCTATTTTCTAGACCTATCACTTGGGAGCCGAAAAAAGATATGACTTCAATTAGAAATTAATGTTAGCAAACAATGTTTTTTGGAAAATAACCTACTCCATTGAAAAATTGGGAGAACTAGATTTTTGGCAATATCTTGTTTTAAAAAAATTGCCTCCTATTTCAAAAGTTATTGCAATTTGAAAAAAGGCCCTATTTAGGGCTTAGGGGGTCAAAATTGGCACCTAGGGGCTAAAAATTTTGGTGAGTGGTCACTCATGTGACCATGGTTTAAGTCACTACAAAAATAAAAGGCCCACTACTAAGGGTGGTGGCACCATATGGGCGAAAAGGGTGCAGTGAGAAATGGGCAAGGCCGCGCACCACTCGGGTGGTTAAGCCTCATCTATAGTTAAGCTATGATAAGATTGTTGTGATAAGATTGAGTGAATAAACACTATCAGTCAAACAATTTTTAAAACCAATTTTTTTATTAAAAAGTGTGACTATCGTACCAACCAATGAAATCTATAGAAGTGTGTAGATAAAGGAATATGTCATTTTCTCTAGAGAATATGCTAAATTTCATAGGAATATTTTGCTAATTGACTGCCTAGACTATGACTTGATTTTGTACGACGAATTTGTAGAGTATGGATATGTATTGTATGGATTTCGTATGATGATGAATGGAAAAAACCTTTGATGCCCTTGGGACAAAAGTGTCTGATTTTTACGATTTGAATATCAATATTTAAGTTTTCAAGCCTTTTGGATGCAATGGTAGGGTCAGATTTGGCCCAAAGTGGCCCAAAAATTTAGCTACCCCCTAGATTTAGCAACTGAAACCCTTAACTAAAACCTTTATAGATAGGTCAAAACAGAACCAAAATTGATGATATAAAAGGAAAACCTAACTTTCTTTGACATCCTTGATTCATCTATGAGGTCCTTGAAACCGCAAAATGTACCCAACAAAATATTCAAGCCAACATGAAAACCTCTTATCTGGGAAGGAATCTACAACACTGGAGCTCTAATACCATGTAGGATTTTATGGTGAACACCTCAAAATCACCTGCAAAACAACACTAACTTGCACAAGAGAGAAATGGTAGAAATATCATGATATGATTATGGATACAAGATTTCCATATTGAATATTTACAATGTACATATGATGCATTGCTTATAAAGGAAACCTGTGCGATAGGATTAGACAAGAACTTGACATGTGTCTTAATTCTGTATAATGAGACAACTACCTCACCAAATATTAAATGAATTAGGACACAAGAATTAAATTCCAAAAAATAAGTGAAAAATAATACTTAACTATAAATATTCCCTCCTAGGACCTAAGTGAACTTAACATAAAAATAGGACCTAGATAGGTAAAACCCCTATTTACACCAACACCATGCATCAAAAAATTCATCACTATTTGTATTGTCATTGTCATTGTCAATTTCAATTTCTTCAAAGCTATTGGGGTCTTCTTCTTTTTCTACACTAGGTAGTCTTGAGGTAGAGTAAATACTTCTTGGATCTCCCCCCTCTCTTTCTTGTTCAACTTCTTCTACATAAGTTCTATCTTCCGCTTCTCCTAGTGGAATATGTATTATCTTGTTATCATCCACCAATGATGTTTCTTATTTTCTTGAGTCTAATATTTCATTGGAACTGACAAACCATCTTAATCCTAGTAATTCTATAAAAGTGTTAAAGGGTTCCTTCATCTTAACAACCTCAAAATCTAAATTTTTCTTAAGTCCTTTGATGTTTACTTCTACATTTCGCCATGTTCCAAAAGTTTCCATACCAGAACCATCTACCAAACTGACATTCATTGGTGTTCTAACTAACTTGGGTCTTCCTAATCTCTCCCAAGTGGTTGCTAGAATAATATTCAGGTCCTCACCTATACTATCTACCATTACATTTTTAACTTTTATATTATTAAGGTGTATGGTAATTAAAAGAGGTTCATTCCTTTGATTTTGGTCTTCTATAATTTGATGAACTTGTTGTTTATTCATGTTCCAATACTTCCCTAGCTATTATAATTTGACTAGAAGAGGTCCTTTTACTGGGCTAATGAGGCTAAATTATTCAACATCATAAATTCTTTGGAAAAATAAGCTATGCAATCATTTTTTTGTTTTGTATTTTCTACTACTCTATCATGATGTTGTTTTCTTACCTGAAAGTAATCATATTCCTCTTCTTTTGGACCTAATTCCTCACTAACTTCTTTAAGTTATCTTCATTTATTCTTCCTTGTATTAGTCCCTTGTCTCGTAAGGACTATAGCCTTATTCTTCCTCATTCCAAATTTCATCTTTTTCTTGCTTTGTATTTGTTGTTATTCACTAGAGTATTCTCCATTTGATGTATTCGTTTACCATTGATCCATTCTTTGACAACCTCTAACTCCTTGTAGTTTCATTCTTCTGATTACCCTAGGTCCTTCATGGACTTGTAATTCATCACTCTTTATTATTCCGTGGACGTTTTGATAATACTATTATGCTTTATCATATTTGACTATGTCATGAGAATCATCTCTATAATATGAACATTTCATCTTCTTTTCTATCCAACACTATATAGCATAATATCCTACCTTTCAATATTTATAACATGTAGCATCACTTCTTTAATGGTTTTTCTACCACGTCCTCTTCCCCCTCTATAATTTGATTATCTATTATCTCCAATGTAATCTTGCAGTGGGTTGTTCTACAATGCATAAGTATTTCTATTATCTCTCAAAGGTGGTTGACTATATCCTACATCATATAAGGGACCTTCTACAAGTCCTTTGACATATGCCATATTTTAATCCATATCTACATAATAATTGTGGTTCATAGGGCATCTTGGATTGGGATTATTTATTGCATTCCAGAGTTGAAATTGATTTGCAAGACAATCCTCAATGAGGTGGCTTACCCATTCTTGGCAAGTTCCACAATATAATGAATTTATCTTAACCAATATAGTTATTAGTTATATGTGTATTATTACTGTAGTTATCTCTCCCTAGGCCTTAGGGAAATAATTCTAGACATGGCCTTACCTTGAAAAATGTGTGCACCAAGT
Source organism: Sequoia sempervirens (assembly GCA_007258455.2). Taxonomy (NCBI): domain Eukaryota; kingdom Viridiplantae; phylum Streptophyta; class Pinopsida; order Cupressales; family Cupressaceae; genus Sequoia; species Sequoia sempervirens. Next base: position 2,884 of record VDFB02075892.1, on the reverse strand, counting down.
CTCCTTAGCTTCCTTTGCCCCTCCTCTTGTTAAAATTCCATTTTATATTGTCAGTTATTCTACCACTAATTAAATTTCTCATGATTCTCATGTATGCCCTCCTTTTTTGGTTTGCACCATGTCTAAGCTTCTATGTGGTATATAATTGTAATTAAATTTGTATAAGTATTAAATATCCTTCCATTAAGGCTAATCTTATGTTCTTTTGTAATTCAAAGATGAACCATTCAATCTTTTGTTGTTTTGTTATCGAATATTTTGTCATAGTTCTTTTTAGATTCATATTCTCTTTGCACTAAATCCCTCATTTTACTAACACTCTTTGTAGGGATGTCTACCTAGGTGTCAAAATTTTCCAAGAAATATTGTTTCAATTCATCCCAACTTTTTCCATGTTTCAGATAAGTTTTCTTGTACCAATCCAATACGTCCCTTCTTAATGAAGATACAAAGTCTAATAAATTTTTCTTCCTCATTAATGTCTCATCTTTCTGGCATAGAGATTCCAATAGGAATATGTGTTTTGTGGATTTTGTTGTATCTTTTCCAAATATTGAGGATTTAATTTATGATTCCATTTCAAGTTCTTTTTTCTTTCTATTTTAGGTATGTAGATTTGTGAACTATTATTTTCTTCCTTTTATTTCTTTATTCTTTTCCAATTATCTCTTCTCAATTTACTTTTCTTTCTTATTTCTCTTTTGTCTCTTTACTTTATGTGTCTCTCCTTTCTAAATTATTCTACTCTTATATGGCTTAGGGGATGGGTCCTAGTTTGTGGGTTGTGACTCTTCAAAGCATCTCTTCACCTTCTTATTTGTTAACGATGTTATATTTTTTAGTGAATATAATTCTTTGCCTAAATTAAATCTAATCTCATCTTATTTTCCAATTTCTTATTACTTAAATTTCCTTATGCTTCTATTAACTAGTTCTTCTTCAATAGATAGAACCTTTTTTAAAGTTTTCAAAAGTTTGTTAAATCTATCATCTAAATTGATTATCGGGTTGGATAGATCTAGTCTGATTGTAGGAATTTTGGAGGGTTGTAGTAGGAGTGGAGCCTCTGTGCTATTATAGGATCCTAACAAAAACCTTCTATAGTTTCCATAATCATCAATGTCCTTTAAACTATTTATTTGTTCTAATTTTTCTTGATGTGAATTTAATTTGTTTGGGGTCTTCCATTCTTCTATATTTTTTGGTGTCATTTGTAAAATTAATTATCTATGTGTATTATTTTATTTGGGGGCACATTGGCTCATCCATCATGTTATTTTTCCTATCATCACTTTCCATCCAATCCATATCATTTACATCCATCTTCCTTATCCACCTTGATCTGGATGAAAATTAGGGGAATAAAATTCAACACATGCTTTTGGAAAACTCTTGACAAGGCTATTTATTTTGACTATATTCCATCTAATATCATGCCACCCCCTACATGTATAGCACTATCAAAAACTTTATCTTGGATTAAAATTTTATCCTATTGTTAGATAGTCCTTGGAAGTCAAATCCCTTATCCTAATCCATTTATAATATCCACCCTCTTCATTCTTCACATATCCATTTCAGTCAAGCTAGTCCATTCTTCCATTCTTAGTATCCCATGCCTTATTAAACATTGAGTGAATGTAATTACATATTTATTTGGAATAAATATTGATATATGTCTTTTATCTGACTTAGTGATCTGGATAGCTCCCATAAAAATAAAGCTTCAAGCATTTTCTACCATCTCAAGAATACAATTTTCTATCAACTATATTCCATCACCCACAATCTATACAATCCCCATCAATCTCATATTTTGATGCAATCTAGTGTGATTTCCAAATCATCTAATATATTGTGTTCCTAGACTTGCTATAAATATTGATGCATTTTTATCCAAACTATCATCATCGAAATGTATCCTCCCCAATCACTATGTTGTTATGATTGTTAGCAACATAATCCTCATGTTATGTTTATCGTCAACAAAATTATCACTATCATCAATCAACGAGTCAATCAATTTTAGCTTAAGTAGAAAAAACATCCTAAGTGATATTTGGTATCCTTCCACATTCATCTCACTCCATCACTCATCACTATCATTATCATAATCTTAATCATTCCATCATTATCATTATCATCATTTCATCCCTTCTCTTCTAATCCAAATTTTATTATTATCATTGCCACCATCTTCTTCCATCAATGAACGAAATCAAATAAACATACATTTGATTCAATACCCACATACACACTAGAAACATTGTGCTTTTAACATCAGATCAAAAACTAAACATCAACCTCTTGATGACATCTATGAACACTTTGCTAAATAATTTTAATATGGTTAGTAGTTGGATTAGGTTTATTTAGTATAATATTTTTTTGGTTCCAATAAGAAACTTAAACAAAAATAAACATAAATATCATGCATACCAAAATGCAGTGATTTACGTGGGGATAACCCTTTTCAAGAGAAAAAACCCACACTCCAAAAATTTCCCAATATATTATTCAGAAATCTCAAAGATTATAGTATACTTGCAAAGAAAGTTTCTCATACATGAGTATCACCAAAAAAAGATCTAGAGGTAACACAGTACCTATTAAACTCTCAAAATGGACATTCGTAATATAATGCCCTCATCTAATAGGGTTTCTTCTAGGATAAGATAAGCCAACAAAATATCTACCATTAGATTTGAGACCTAATGATGAACAATCTAGATTTACAATAATAAAATATACATAAACGTGGCTTTTGGGGGCACCGCCCCTGAACCCCCACAGAGGCACGTGACCCCCAAACCCTGCAAGGGTGGTACCCCCCTTGCAACCACTCATGCTTAATATATTAACCTATTATAAATGCAAGTTTGAG
>VDFB02075891.1:0-22098 GCA_007258455.2 Sequoia sempervirens | reverse complement strand
TTTTACCCTACTCTAATGTGCAAAATAACTAAAAATGTGAATGATAAAAGACTAAGGACACTTCAACATTAGCCTAAAGAGTGATCAAACAAGAAGGAAAGTAGATAAAACAAGATGCAAATGGTTATACCTTCCTTGCTGTTGACGACTCCTTGATTGGCCCTTGCTTGGGATGGTTTTGTGTGCTCCTTAGATGGTCTCTTAAATGACTAAATGCAATATCAACTTATGCAAAATGATTAAGATGGATGGCTAGATGATAGTGGATGATTGAGAATGCAAATTGGCAGCATGTAGTTATGAAAATCAAAAGTGTTGAAAATGCCCTTGAGGAGGGGGTATTTATAGGAGAATTTGAATTCTCTAGAGAATTCAACGGTCAAGATTCATCCAACAAGGTCAAGATGAAGGGCTATGGTGAGTTGAGAACTCATAAGCCCTCACATCTTGACATGTGGATGATGAAGTGGCTGAGAGGAGATGAGGTGCAAGTGAGGTGGCCAAAAGGTACATGAGGTGGAGGAAGGACAAGCACCTTGCAAAGTACATTGGGAGATGGAAGAATCTTGGTGAATAAAAGTGAATTAAAAATTCACAATGATTGGAAGAATCTGTGGATACATCAATGTTCTCAAAAGGTGGGAGTTTATTCATGTGACTTTGATGTGACAAGTCAAAGGTTCTAGAAGATGCATGGGAAAAGGGGATCTTGAGGAATAAAAATGAATTAAAAATTCTTTGGGGATGGAGAGAGTTGGACCAAGGCACCGTAGGGATTAAGATTAATTAATCAAGAATTAGAAGATAAATGAGGATTAGGAATCAATCCTGTTGGAGGATGTGACACATCCCAATCAGATTAGGCATGCAATAATCCCTCAATGAAGAAATTCAAGAGATGGATTAGATTAGATGAAAATGATGATGTGAAGAATTAAATAAATGTAATATTTACTTAATTTATTTGATGAAAAGAGGATAGTGAGGGTATATTTAATTATTAATTAAATACCCAGGGATTTTGGCGTAATTAAAGATATTAATTAAATAATAGTAATATTACTTTAACTCTAATAAGAGATGTTTAGATCTAAAAAAGTGATAAATTTGGATAAATTAAGTGTCCAAATTTGGATGTCTACGCTGTTAACCGGTCATTAATTTAGTCATTACTTTAGTCATATATTTAGTCATTTTTATTTACTAGTTTCCATTAATTGGTAGTAAATATAGTCATGAAATGAATAATTTATTAAGTACCATAAATTTTATAATGCAAAACTAACATAATATTAAACTAGAACTAAAATATAAAAAAAATAAAAATATTACATATACGAACAAGCTACAACATGCTAGAATTAAAAGATTGATTCAACATCATGATACATAAAGGTAATGTGCAATAAAAAATTTAATGCAAATATATATATATATATATATATATATATATATATATATATATATATATATATATATATATATATATATATATATATATATATATGTAAAGTTGTCTAAGAGTTTCCAACTCTTTCAAATACACCATGATAATTAAGATCCCTAAACAACACATTCAAAATACTGCATAAAGCAATGAGCCAAGATGTCTAACATTAATTAACTAGTACATGATAAACATGTTCAACTGTCATTTTCTACAAATATTTTAGTGACCATCGTGTGAAGGTTCCCTCTCTCTCTTTCAGATGAACAACTCCATCTATTTTTTCTTCAAGTTGACTCCTTAACTTTATCCCCTTCTTTGAGTTTATCAATACATTTCTGCAAAAAAAGGAAGTAATAACACATTATATTACATAGGTAATGATTACCCTTGTTTTCATAATAAAACAACCATTACTTACATAAATAGTACTTGCATGTGTGTGTTAAAATAATTGCAAAAGAGAAATTTCAAAAATAATTGCAATGATCAATCTAATTTACTAAAAAACCATTATAATGTTACTATTAGCTTCATGCTAATCAGATACAAAGGCCACAAATATAAACACTACATTACCATGCACGCAATATGAGAGCACTACTAACATAACCCCATGCATTCAAAAATCTAAAAAAATTGGATTTAAAAAGAAAGGTAAAAAATTGTAGAACAAGAGATAAAAACTTTTTTTTTTTGAAATTGAAAGGCATTTCCATAGCCTAGAATATAGAGAGAAAATAAAATAAAGATTTTAACTAATGAATTGTAAAAAATAGATTTATGTAGTTTATATTCATATCTTTGATTACATTGCATTGCACACCTTTCAAACTCAAAGCATTACTTCACATTGCATAACTAATAACTAGATGTTGATAGATGGCAAAATTTCAATTGCAATAATATAATTTTTTACAAAGTCAACCTAAGTAGTTATGCAATTACTTCACATTGCATAACTAATAACTAGGAGTAGTTGCCAATTGTATTTGCTTGTCATGGCATTCTATGAGACCACATTTCTTTGAGGCATTTTTTCAAACAATTCTTTGCCTTGTCTATGCTACCACATTTTCCATACATGTCTACCAAAGCGTTTTTTCAAAAAGTTCACTGCCTTAAAAAATCTATCAAAAGCATAATAGTAAGCATGAGACCATAATAGTACGAGGCTCCATAAATCTTTCCCCGTCCCTAAATAAAAATCAGCACTATCGGCCTAACAATGCCTGATTGGCAGAACCCCCATTATAGCCTCACCGATGGCCCGATGAAAGTAGGTCATAACCTAGTATCGGTGTAACAATACCCTATTGGTCTGACTCCTAAGGCGCTCTCCCCGATAGACTGACAGAGTCAACAAAAGTAAGCACATCGTTGTGACACATGAACATTGGTGGAAAACATGTTTGCATTCCCTCGATGGCCTGATATAAGCATGGATTATTAAGTGCATAATGTATATCAGTGGAGTTGGGGTGCATTAGGGTGACATTATCTGGCATCTTGCCTATAGACCTAAGGAAAGTTGTTCATCGGTGGAGAAGGTGGCTATCAGTGGAATAAGAATCACAATCTCACCGATACAACAATAATGATTATTCTAACTAATGTGACATCCTGAGGCATCATTGAGATATTTGAAATTAATGTTCTTCGCTGATGACAAGATTGAAACAAGTGGTGCATTTAGGGAGCTCTAAAATGGAGTACTTGTAGGTTTTAATTCTTGAAGTGAATGAGAGAAGTGTGTGGAGTCAAGTGGAGGCGATGACTGACGTATGTCAAGCATTTATGGAAAGGAATGTGAATGAAGTTATTAAATTATTTCATTTCATTATTTCATTATATTCTTGAGGCATTACTTACTCGATGCTCCTCTACTATGGTGAACAATAGGTGTGAAAATGGTGTATAGGAGGTGGTGGCTCTATCATTGTAGAGGTGATGGAGGTTGGTTTCACACTTAAAATGAAGAAAAAACTCTCACACTTTTATGGAGAACCTTCGGTAAAGAGACTAATGGGGTGTTTCTTGTACAACGATGAATGATTAGTGCAGTTAGTGCAACTAATTTTGGGAAGAGGATTCAGCTAGCTCACGCAAAGGTACATAACTAATTTGGACATTTATTCACTCATAATGGATTAGGTCTTAGATTTGGAAGAGCTGATTGAAGTTGTGAAAAAGGTCATCAAGACACTGGTGCATAAGGATTATCTGAACAACTTGGACTCACTATTGGAATGGATGATTCTAAGAGTTGGGATGGATATCGGTGAGGGAATTGAAAGTGAAGAGGATGAAGAAACATTCAAATACATACCCTTTGTGAAATGGCCAGAAGGAAAACATACAGCTAGATGGAGAGAGGGAGCAACACACAGGTGGGAGGCTCTGAAATTGATTGTGGAATTAACAGAGGTTGAGAAAATGGTAAAGAAGGAAAAGGCTAAAGCAAAGTGGCTGAAGTTGGAGTAGATGGAGAAGTTGGAGTAGTGACCTCAGAGGAAGAGGAAGAAGAATGAGACCTCTATGGAAACTATGGTGAGTAGCTCGTCTGCAGCTCTACAGTTAACATAATCCTCTGCCATGAATTTAAGTTTTTTGGCTGTCTGTAGTTAGTTTTTGGGGGTTTTACAAAACTGTGGGCAACAAAAAGGAGTTTTTGGTTTATAGGGTAGTTAATAGTTATTCGTAAAAGAGAGTGAATATAATTTTTAGTGAAAATTTTGATTCTCAAATAGTTGTTAAGTACTGGTAGTGAAGTCACTACAGATAAACTGTGAATTTTGAAAACAATGAATATATAAACTCTCCAACCATACAACTATAATCTCAAAAAATATTGTAAATAAGGAAATTAATAGTTTGAATGCAAGTAATTTATGTCAATTGTCAAACATTAATATTCTCCAGTTGCCACCTAAACCTGATTTAATAAGTAATAATCACTTATTGGTAATCATGTCTGCCCACCAAAGTGGCTCATATAGGTAAGAATAACCTCCCACTCCTGCAATAATTTTTTCATGGTCACTGTTAGTATGTAAAAATAAATTTGGAAAGAACAAAGTTGCAAAGATAGAATGGAATGAAGACTCTAAAGAAGCTATTTTCACATTGTAGCTTTCTGACAATCCAACATGACACTAAAGCTTAGTGTTTGATTCTTGTTCAACACAAAAAAAAGAACTGAGCCATGGGATAGAACACTGAAATCAATTTATTTTTCAAAATAAGTTAGTATACTCAAATGTGAAAGGAGATGAAAGCATAATCAAATAAAATGTGTTAAAAGGGCGCCTCCATTTATGTGCAGTGTAGGTGGCAATTGTCTAAATTTTAAAATTCAATATTGAAATTTTATTTAAAATTAAAATATAAATGTCCTTAGTTAATCATAAGTAACTTGTAGATAAAGCTAACTAGTTCAAGGTATTCACTATCATGTTTACACATTCCCTAAGTATCTACTAAACCAATAAATCTTGCGTAGAATGTATATATTTCTAATTTGAAGATCATATTTACAATCATGGAGAGTTACATGAGGTATAGGTCAGGTCTCTAGCTGATTATTAATTGGTGCAAATCTAAGGTCTTAAGTTGTCCTGCCCAATAATCTTTATTCCAATCTTTAAATGACATAAAAGATTGAGGCTTATCCTTTGTTGTTCTCAAATTCTCAATCAAACCATCTTAACCATATCATACTAAAAGTTTGTTGTCAAGACCAAAAAATGTAAGTTTTGAGAGTCCCACTCAATCTCAAGGCCAAAAGAATAACATTTGGCTTAAAATAGGTACAGACCAAAATCTTCAAATAGTACAGTGATATCTTCAACAAAACCTAAGTACTTAAATCCTTCCATGTTTTTTTTATGTAATTAAATTATCATAGATGATCTAAAAGGTCAAAGGGCCTTCATTTTTCTTGTAAGTTGTAAGCCCTAAAAACAAGTCAGTCAGTCATCAAGGTAAATACATGACTGGAACATGGGTGAGGTAACAGTCATCAAGGTGATTACATGACTAGAACAAGTGTGAGGTAACAGAAGGCATTATACCTATGTCCTCATCACCCAAATTAAGATTTGAGGCAAGCAGAGGAATGTAGCCTATTCACTGCTTCTGCACAACAAACTTTAATCTATATTTCTTTATAAATGTTCTAAAAAAGAATGTCATATGACCACCAAAATAATTTCAACTATCACAGTTATATGATTTTTCATCAACACCATCTCATCACAAAACCATCAATTATAATTTAATCTTGATTGAGTAAATACATACCCGGTACATCCTCTTCAATACAAGGAAGGTGAGCTCAGTCACTTGTTCAAGCCAACAAGTAATCCACAACCTCTCTCCTCCTAGCAAGTAACACCCCTTGAGTTCTCTCAATGGACCCTTCTTCCAATCAAGCTTCAATATGATGGAAAGTTTTTTATGCAAAGAAATTTGGATTTGAACAAATCATCACAAAACAAGCTGATTCAAACAACCAATTGATTCACAAAACTCTTCCAAATCACTCCTTTGCAAAAACTCTTCAACTCATCTAGTAGGTCTGCAGACCCAGATTTTTGACTTTATCTCACAATGAACCACTCAACAATCAATCAACAATTTTTAGATGGGAAAACTCTCATCTAACCTCTGTAACTAAAAACCCTCACTTTACACTAGCTTGGGGTAGGGTTTATTGAAAAATGACATTACCAACCTCTCACAGCTCTGCCACCACCTCCAACACTCTTCATTATGCTTGCACATGCTTACAATATGAATTGGTCAATCATGACCTTATTAATGTCTTCTAGACTCAAAACTCAAATTGACCTAAGACCTCCATGAATCAACATTTCACAAATACCTCAGTGCTCCTACACCAGTTTTTAAATGTTTGATCCAAGAAGAAATAGAGCTATTTAGATATACAAGTCAAAATCAAATACAATTTTACATTTATGTATTGGTATTGCAAACTCTTTTATGAAGGCTTGAACTAGGGTTTTCCTAATTGGTGCCTCTAGATTCCAGGTTAGAATCTTACAAGAATTAAATAATGTACATACCAACCTCCACTTTACTATCACAATGACTTATGTTACTGTTTTCCCCCTCAATCCATCATAGTACCATTTCCAGGAGTCACCCAGAGGTCTCTAGTAGATGATAAGGTGTAATTAGCAAGAGGGGTGTATACCTTTGTCCCAACCACAAAGGTTTTTTGTGGTCAGGTAAAACCCCACCTTGAAACCCCAAACCATATAAACTCAGTGCTCCATGGGGACTCGTCCCCTACCTTGGTACCTCATCCCCATCCCAAAAATGTTTTAGGGACTTGGGGGACCCATAAACTTCCCCCTACCTTTGCATCTAACAGTGACACAAACTTGAGCTCCAATTTTGATACAGACCTACCAATTGCATCTTTTGATTAGGGACAACCATATATTTTCTATATTTTTGTCATTTTATAGTTGAAACTTGAAGCCTTTGGGAATTTTTTTATAATTCTTATTTAATATGTATGCACATTAACAATAAAAGAATTTGGATTTTGTTACTTTGTTTGCCAATTCTTATGTGAAATCTCAATTCAAGTCTAATGTTATGTATTAATCTTCTACAATGCCTATGATGAATGCTTTATCAATGTTCTGATATGAATATTTGAAATTTCTCTATATTTTTAAAAATTACCCTATTTTTTATAGCCATCCCCTACCATCCCCTAAAAAATGACCCAAAAGTACCCTTGTACCAAAAACATGTCCCATCATCCCCTGTCATCCTCGTTCCCAAAACTTGGGGGAGCATAGTATAAACTTGATTTTACGAAAAAAGACATTTAGGGATATAGGAAAATATGACTCTACAACATTGAAAACACCAAATAACATCAGCTATAGGAAAAACTAGCTTAAGTAGACAATGTATGGAAGATGTGGAATTGTAGACAAAACACCTGAATTGTTTGACAAAATGCTTCAAAGAGATGTCATCTCATGGAATGAAATGATTGATTGCAGAATGTGCACAAAATGGATTTTGCAAGGAACCTCTCAAAATATTTGAATTAATGAAGCACTCTGGAACACATCCTAACATTGTAAGCTTTGCTTTAGTTCTAGGTGCATGCAATCATGCAGGTTTAATGGATGAGGGTTGCACATACTTCACACATTAGTAACCCTTATTGCATTACAATTTATATATATAGTTGATCATTAGGTGTGCATGATTGATCAACCATTCATATTTTTAGTTGGATCCTAAAATGTTGCAACTTATGTTCCTCTCTAAATCATTTGTACGAGGTTCAAATAGTAAAGAGATTGATGAAAGATAGAGGAATTAAAAAGATACCTAGATGTTATAGTTGGATATGCTCTACTAGACAATATATGCAAGATGTGGAATCATAAACAAAACACTTGAATTGTTTGATAGAATTCCTCAAAGAGATGTCATCTCATGGAATGAAATGATTGATTGCAAAATGTGCACAAAATGGATTTTGCAAGGAACCTCTCAAAATATTTGAATTAATGAAGCACTCTGGAAAACATCCTAACATTGTAAGCTTTTCTTGGGTTCTAGGTGCATGCAGTCATGCAGGTTTAGTGGATGGGGGCTACACATACTTCACATGTTAGTAACCCTTATTGCATTATAATTTACATATATAGTTGATCATTAGGTGTGCATGGTTGATCAACCATTCATATTTTTAGTTGGATCCTAAAAATGCTACAACTTATGTTCTTCTCTAAAAAATTTGTATGAGGTTCAAATAATAAAGAGATTGATGAAAGATAGAGGAATTAAAAAGATACCTGGATTTTATAGTTGGATATGCTCTGGTAGACAATATATGCAAGATGTGGAATCGTAGATAAAACACCCGAATTGTTTGATAGAATGCCTCAAAGAGATGTCATCTCATGGAATGAAATGATTGATTGCAGAATGTGCACAAAATGTATTTTGCAAGGAACATCTCAAAATCTTTTCCCAAATTTGAAGATCTCTAATGTTTAAGGCACGTTTTTCCCAAAACAGCCTAACACATTTTCTGCCCATGCCCTGTTGTTCTTTATCACCATTTTGCTTCAATTTCCTGGCTCTAAACCAAATCATGATGATCAAAAAAGCAATCCCAATCTTCTAAGTACACTTGTCTTCATGTTGGGTTGTTTTAAACAATATTTGATTGAGTTTGAAACACCCATTCAACTCTATTTGGTTCCATACAAAATTTTCCATATCATCTAAAACAAAACCCCTGAAGTCCATTTGCTTCATTCTGACAAAAATGGCTAGAAGAATTCACACACCAAGGGTTCTATCGACTGGGCGTGTCTTCTGGTTCCAACGATGCATCAACGGTTTTGTTTTTTCATTGGCGTGAGGATCTTATATCGATGGGACAAGGTCTCCTGTTCCCACGATGGTCCGATGGGGATGTTGTCAATGGAACGGTTCTATTTTTTCATTGGCATGAGGATCTTCTATCAGCAGGATGATGTATCTTGTTCCTGTGATGGTCCAATGCGGGTGCCATCGGTGGAATGATTCTATTTTTTCATCGGCATGAGGATCTTCTATTGGCGGGACAAGGTCTCATGTTCCCATGATGGTATGATGGGGATATCGTACAACATTCCCATCATACCATCATAGGAACAGGAGACCTTGTCCCACTGATAGAAGATCCTCACGCTAATGAAAAAATAGAACCATCGATGCATTGCTGGAACCAGTAGACACGTTCGACCAATAGATCAATAAGGTGGGGGCAGTTAGTTCCATTTTTTGTAATGTGGTAAGAGTCATACAAGTAAACGCTATGTCAAGTTGGGGAACTCTTCTTGGAGGTTCTAAATGATTTGCCTCTTTTTTATAAGACTATTTTGGCAGTGCCAACTGAATCACAATTGTTTGGTGGGATTCCAAACCCAGAAAATGACGTGCAGTTGTGGAAATCTCATAGAGAGAAGCTACAAGCTACCATGATGATTTTTCTGAGCGAATTTATATCAAAGTCTTTCTTAGTGTGGCTTAAGACATGTGCAGACTATATTCTCTCTACAGATAGGCTTGGGGGAAAGTATCTACTTGATCTTGTGAAAAGTGGTAAGGAACTTGCAGAGAATGAGACATTGATCAGAGAAATATTGGATAGTCTAGATGCATTTGAAGGGAGCTTGGAGTGGCTAAAAAAATATTTTGGTTCAAAAGTGGAGTTTCCATGCCAATGCGTGTGTGAGATTTTTTTGAAGCACTCAAAGAGTCTGTGGGATGAACTTTTTGAAAGCCTGTGTTGTTAGTAGGATGAAACAAATAATATGATAGGGTGGGGTTGGATGAGGCACTCACTACCCCATGCTCTAAGTCCTTGCTCCTAAGAACTCCTAGGTGTCTCTTCCACCTTGTCCTAGTGGTCCTGCCTTAGGTTTAGGTGCCACTGCTCCTACTGACCAACCCCACTATCAAAATGCTTTCCTTCTACCAAGCAAATCTTGGTGCTTTGCCACAACCTTACCATTGACCCTTATTCCTTCCTAAGGCCAAATCCTCCCAACATCCAATTTGGTTCTTGCAGGGGTGTGTAAATGTTGTAATAGCTTCAAGATGTTCAATCTAGAGTTCTTGTTCCATCACAAGACTCCAACTAACCATCACTTTCACAAGATCCCTTCCTAGGGTTAGAAAGGCTACAAGCCTAAAGCCCCAATTAGGCCTCTCACCCGGGTAAATGGCAATTTTCTCCTAAACCCACCAAAAGATCTGGGTTCTTTGTTTAGGGTTTGTGTTTCTCATGCCTACACCTTAAATCATTTTAGGGTTTTAAACCTGCTCAGCCCGTACACTGTCCACACACAAAATTGACCCAAAGGCTAGGGTTTGTAAGCTTTCCCTAGCTGATTTCAGACTGTCAAAAAGTTCTCCCTCCAAATGACTTGATAGAACCCCCTCCTGACTACCAAACATGGCCAAGACCCTCAACAAAATTCACCAAAAATAATTTCTTCAAAATATTCATACCCCTGCAAGTATGAGTCTTTTTCTCACTATCTTCCCTAGCCGGACCCTGCTTGGCTCGCCTAGGGCATGACTTTGCTAGCACCTCCTGAACTCCCACAAGCCCTAAAAGCTATCATATTTACACTAAGGGAGCCTAGACACTATCCCAAAATTCTGTACAATTTGTACGGTGGGGAAGTGCTCTAGGACTCCATTCTCTCAAAACTGCCTGATTCAAGCCAGAAAAAAATAGAAAACAAACTATTTACAAATAAAAGATGAAGACGATCTACAAAGACAAATGGATGGCACACCAAGCTTGTACAATATTAACACTACATTCTACAAACAAAATAATAGCAGGGTTACTCCATTAAAGCACAATTTGAATGCAAAACTCAGAAAACTGTCTCTCAGAATGCTGTTTCCATCAATTTAACAAATTTTCACCAAAACACTAAATCTTCCAACCCTACTCCAGGGTCGAGATTTCCCTTAAATAGGCCCTAGAAACAGTTAAGTTTCTTTGATCAAGCCTATTGATGACCAAAATGCCAATGTTATAAAACTCACTATGTTTTTCAACCTAGGTCCAGTTTTGACAACTTAGCAAGATGATGTTCTAAAACTAAGTAACTCTTGTCAACTTATTTCCAACAAATCAAAAACATCCCTAAGCACTCAACACAATGGTCACATGACCTTATGAACAACACAAAAAAATTTTGAACTTCATTCAAGACTTCTATAAACCTAGTATTTTCCTAGGTGCTCCTGCACCATTCTCCCCCTCTCAGCTCAAACACTAAGGATTGGAAGGAGAGATCATTGACAGGTCAATGCCCTACTTTTTGAATTCAGCTTCATCCACCCAAGTAGCCTCAGATTCATGCTTGTCCTTCGACTTGATGAGGTGTTCCATGTACACTTTGTGTCTTGTGGCCTTATTCACCCTTGACTCTAAGATCTTTTCTGCCTGAGGTTTGGCCTGAGTAGGTATGGACATGTTGTTGATGTCCTTGAAGATCTCATTACTGTCCTGATCCAAATCCTTGATTGTCCCCTTATACTTGATCAAATCAACAACATTGAACACTGGTGAGATTCCTAGATCGGTATGTAACTCCATCTTGTATGCATTCTACCCATACTTGGCCAATATCTTGCAGGGACCCACTCTCTTCATCTGCAACTTGGTTGACATTCCCTTCTACAACCTTGATTTGTTAAGGTGGACCGTAACATAGTCCCCTACTTGAAATTGTACATCTTTCCTTGACATATTTTCCTTCTCCTTCACTTTTTGTGTAGCCTCAGTGACTATCCTCTTGAGCTGCTCCTGAATCTCCTTCATGGTCTGACTAAAGTCTTATGCATGTCCACTCCTGTTCTCCATAGATCCAAGGTCTCTGAGCTCACAAATGCCTCTTGGGTGCATCCCATACACAATTTCAAATGGAATCTTCCCTGTGGTTCTATTCACACTGTCATTATAGGCATACTCAGCTTGGGAAATAACCATATCCCATGTCTAGCCATATTCTTTAGTTAAACACCTTATCACCCTGTTAACCACCTCTGTTTGACCATCGGTCTGAGGATGGTAAGCTGATCCAAATGATAGATTGGTGCCCAATCTGCTCCATAGATTCTTCCAAAAGTGACTCATGAGCTTCACATCTCTATCAGAAACAATGCTCAAAGGTAGCCCATGGATCCTAACAACTTCCTTGAAGAAAAGATGAGCTATGTAGCTGGCATCATGAGTAGTTTTGCAGGGAATAAAATGACTCATCTTGCTAAATCTGTCTACCACAACATAAACACTGTCAAAACTAGTCTTGGTCTTAAGAAGGCCTACCACAAAATCCATGCTCACACACTCCCATGGTCTGTTAGGAATGGGCAGGGGTTGATATAAACCTTCATTGCTAGCTCCTCCCTTAG
Source organism: Sequoia sempervirens (assembly GCA_007258455.2). Classification (NCBI taxonomy): domain Eukaryota; kingdom Viridiplantae; phylum Streptophyta; class Pinopsida; order Cupressales; family Cupressaceae; genus Sequoia; species Sequoia sempervirens. Next base: position 9,659 of record VDFB02075891.1, on the reverse strand, counting down.
CTTTCACACACACAACACATTGTTCCACATACCTTCTAACATCTCTTGCCAACATAGGCCAATAAAAGAATCTTTGTACTAGCTCTAAGGTCTTATTGATGCCAAAATTCCCACTAAGACTACCATTATGCTTTTCTTGAATCAGATTTTCCCTCATTGACCCTCTTGGAACACATAACTGATTGCCCTTAAACAATAACCCACTTTGCAATGTATACTTTGAGTATTGACTATGGAAATGGTTCTCAAAGTTAGAACATACCTTATAGGCCTCTGAAAAGTCTTCATCCTCTCCATATAGATCCTTGAAACTCTCTATGCCAATGCTCTTGAGTTGTATCTCTTGGACTGTCAACAACCTTCTGCTCAATGCATCTGCCACCTTGTTCATTTGTCCCTTCTTATGCTTGATGTAAAAGTAAAAGCTTGGACGTATTCCATCCATTTCAGATGCCTATTACTTAACTTCTTTGAGTGTTGATAAGCTAAGTGCCTGATTGTAAGTAAAAACTACAAACTCCTTGGGTAGAAGGTAGTGCCTCCATTTCCCAAGTGACTGAACCAAAGCATAAAGTTCTAAGTCATAGGTTGAATACTTCTTCTTTGCTTCATTGAGCTTCTCACTAAAGAAGGCCATAGGCCTGCCCTCTTGACTAAGCACTCCTCCTACTGCCACTCCACTTGCATCACATTCCACAATGAACAACTTGTCAAAGCTAGGTAATAAGAGAATTGGTTGAGTTGCCACCTCTTGTTTCAGTTTTTCAAATCCTTTCTCAGCTTCTTGAGTCCACACAAACTTAGTTTTTAAACCACCCTTAATTGTATCTAAGACTGGTGCACATATACCACTAAAATTCCTTATGAATTTTCTATAAAATTGGGCCAATCCATGAAAACTCCTTACCTTTGTCACTGTGGTTGGTGTAGGCCAGTTTAGGATGGCTTCCACCTTGCTTGGATCCATCTTTAATGAGCCTTTGGACACTACAAAACCCAAATAGACAAGCTCCTGCTTGAAGAACTCACACTTCTCAAGATTGATTACAACTTCTCCTCTCGCAAACCTTTTAAGAACCATTCCATACGCTTCAAATGTTCTTTTGCTGTCTTGTTGTATATGAGGATGTCATCAAGGTACACTACCACAAATATACCTGTAAAGTCCTTTACCATTTCATTCATGAGCCTCATGAATGTACTAGGGGCATTGGAGAGACCAAATGGCATCACTCTCCATTCATATAACCCATCATTTGTCTTAAATGATGTCTTCCACTCATCACCATCCTTAATTTTGATATGATGGTATCCACTCTTAAGATCCAACTTTGTGAAGAACTGAGCACCTCCAAGACAATCCATCAAGTCTTCAATTCTAGGAATAGGGAATCTATATCTGATTGTGATTCTATTTATGGCTCCAGAATCAGTACATAACCTCCATTTACCTCCCTTCTTTGTTGCTAAAACCACTGGTACTTCACATGGGCTAATGCTCTTTTGAATCAAGCCTTGATCCAATAATTCTTGCACTTGCCTAGCTCCCTCCAAATTCTGATCTGGTGTGAGTTTGTATGTTGCTTTGCTAGGTAATGAAGCTCCATGTATGAAGTCAATTTGATGACTTATGGCTCTCCTTGGTGGTAGAGTTGCAGGTGTACCATCACTAACTATACTCTTGTACTTATCAAGTAATATTTGGACTGCTTCTGGTAAGACTATCCTTTTAGTCTTTTCTTTCTATTTGGATTGCATCATGATCACATATCCTTCATCCCCTTGATGTAGGTTGTTAAGAAACTCCTTACCACTGCTCAACATGATGTTTGGTGTCTTAGATTGTCCTTCATTTTCTTTTGACAGTGACTGCAGCTTGAAGGTCCTTCCATCCTTTTTGAATGAGATGGTATTCTCTTTCCCATCATAAATAGAACTTCTATCATATTGCCATGGTCTACCCAGTAGTAGATGGCATGCATCCATGGGTAATACATCACAAACTAACTTGTCCTTGTACCCTCCAATGGAAAACTCTACCGTTACTTGCTCATTCACTAAAACACTCTACCCTTTGTTCAACCATGTGACCTTGTAGGGGTTAGAGTGGGGTACCTTCTCCAATTTCAGTTTTTCTATTTCCTCCTCTGAGATTATATTGTTTGTTGAACCTGAGTCTACTATGATCTTGCATACTTTTCCAAGTATCTTGCACCTTACTCTAAAAAGAGCTCTTCTTTGTTTAGGTTCCTCCTTGACTGGTTGTCTGATCAGAACTCTGTTAAACATCAGATTCTCTCCTACCTTAGATTCTATATGACTGATCTCAAATTATTTAGGACTCATAGTGTCCTCTTGTGCATAAGCCACTCTCTTTTCATTGCTAGATGAGGTTGCTTTCTCCGGGCACCTATAAGTAGGATGACCTAGTTGGTTACAATGATAACACTTCATGTTTGCAAAATAGGAATTTCTCCTTCCTGCTCCTCTTCCTCTGTTTGAACCTCCTTGAGGTCCTCTACCTCTGTTATATCCTCCTCTAGAAGATGTTTCACCTCCATGCTCTATGAGTTTAGACTCACCTTGGTTTCTTTGATCATTTCCTCTACCTTGGTAACCACCATGCTGTCCTCTTTGATCTCTTTGATCTCTGCCTTTGCCTTTGCCCTTAGAAGTCTGATCTTGCTTCCTCTTGTTCCTTTCCTCAATCTTGATAGCCAACTGATAGCATTGGTGTACTATCTTGGGACTTAGTAGAGCCATCTCCTCTTGAATGATCCATTTCAAACCATTAAGATCCCTAGCCACTTTGAGACTCTCATCCTCTATCACATTAGACCTCATGCATAGCTTTTGCAACTCTTTAGTGTAAGTGTTTACATCTTGGTCTTTCTGCCTTAGACTTTCATTTCATCTTGTAGCTGGAATCATAGTCATCTACATGTAGGCTCTTTTCACCTTGGCAACCATCCTTTCCGTTGATATGGGGTTGTTTGCCTTCTTTTTCCTTTCTCGTTCGAATGAACTCACCATGTCAGCAGATCCTCTGTAATCTTTATTTAGCAACTTCAATTTTCCTCATATTTCAAAGGACACCATCACATCTGAAGATTTTCCATTCTATTCGAACCCATGACTAAATCAGTTCCATTTTCCACCAAACGCAGTCTTCAGTTTTCCACCAAAGCCAATGCCTTCAAGAACACCTCCTTCAAACAGGTCAGGCAGGGTCTTATCTTCCTCTACAACCTCTTCTTCTTTTGGTATTCTTCCCTCAAACTATGCACTCCTCACTGCTGCCTCAAGTTGGGCTATTCTTTCCCTCAATAGCCTATTGTCTTCTTCTTGTCCTTCAACCATCTTAGCCAGTTCTACATTGGTCACCATGGTGGAAGAATCACTAGACTCAACCTCTGACATATAAGATGCTTCCCAAATCTTTAACCTGCTCTAATACCAATCTGATAGGTTAGGGTTGGATGAGGCAATCACTGCCCCATGCTCTGAGTCCTTGCTCCTAAGAACTCCTAGATGTCTCTTTCACCTTGTTCTAGTGGTCCTACCTTAGGTTTAGGTGCCACTGCTCCTATTGACCAACCCCACTATCAACATTCTTTCCTTCTACCAAGCCAACCTTGGTGCCTTGCCACTATCTCACCATTGACCCTTATTCTTCCCTAAAGGCCAAATCCTCTCAACATTCAATTTTATTCTTGCAGGGGTTTGTAGACATTGTAATAGCTTCAAGATGATCAAACTAGGGTTCCTATCCCATCACAAGACTCCAACTAACCATCGCTTCCAAGATCCCTTTCCTAGGGTTAGAAAGGCTACAAGCCTAAAGCCCAATTAGGGCCTCACTCGTGGGTAAATGGTAATTTTCCTAAAACCCACCAAAAGATCCGGGTTCTTGTTTAGGTTTGTGTTTCTCATGCTCACCTCTTAAATATTTTTAGGGTTTAAACCACCAGCCCGCATAATCGTCCACACACAAAATTGACCTGCATAGTTTGTAAGCTTCCGCTGATTTTCGCATTATTATCAAAATTTCTCCTCTCAAACGACGTATAGAACCTCCCCTACTAAGCATTGCCAAGACCTCAAATAAAATTCACCAAAAGAATTTCTTCAAAAAAATATTCAGTACCCCTACAAGTATGAGTCTTTTCTCACCGCCTTTCCTAGTCAGACCTCACCCGCTTGCCCAGGCATGACTTGCCAGCAACCTCCGAACTCCCACGCTCCTACAAGCATCACATTTGACTAAGGAGCCTAGACACTATTCCCAAAGAGTCATACAATTTGAACGATGGGAAAGTGCTCTAGGTCTCCATTTTCCCAAAACTGCCTGATTCAGGCCAGGAAAAGACTGTAAACAAACTATATATAAATACAAGATGAAAATGATTTAAAAATACAAAAATATTGGCATAGTAAGCTTTAAAAATGTTCACACTACATTCTAAAAATAAAGTAATAGCAGGTTACCCATTAAAATAACACAATTTGAATGCAAAACTAGAAAACTGCCTCCTAATTGTTTCCATCAATTTAACAAATTTTCACCAAAACACTAAATCTTCCAACCCTGCTCCAGGGCTGAGATTTCCTTTAAATAGGCCCTAGAAATAGTTATGTTTCTTTGATCAAGCCTATTGATGACCAAAATGCCAATGTTATAAAACTCACTATGTTTTTCAACCTAGGTCCAGTTTTGACAACTTAGCAAGATGATGTTCTAAAACTAAGTAACTCTTGTCAACTTCTTTCCAACAAATCAAAAACATCCCTAAGCACTCAACACAATGGTCACATTACCTTATGAATAACACAACAAAATTTTGAACTTCATTCAAGACTTCTATAAACCTAGTATTTTCTCGGGTGCTCCTACACCATAATAGCTGATGGATTTGTAGATCTGCGTGAGAGAGTTAAGGTTGGGAAATTCCTTGAAGCCATAGTTACATCTCTGGCAAGTTACAAAGATGTTGAAACCAGTTTGCACAAATTAACTACTAGTGAGGGATGGCTTGTCAAGAGAGGGGACCTAAAAAGTGTCAATTTACTTCGGTTGAGTTTTAGATTTATGATGACAAATGATGAAGACTAGTTTGGTCGCCTTAACACTTATTTTGGAACTGAGGTTTGTCAAATCAAAGATACCATAGATGAGTGGTCCAAGAATATTCTGGAAGACCTCCTAAGTTTCCTTCATGCACATAAATATCCTTCAAGGATAAATGATTTAACACCTTATTTGCAAGAGCAATGCTTCCATTTTATCTCAACATTGATTGTTGAGATTGAAGAACATCTTGCACATATTTCAGAAGCTCTCTATCAAGAAATGAAAAATGAGGAGATGCCAGAAAAAAATGAACAAGGAGACACTAGAACTGACAATTATAATAGAAAGGGAACTTTTCTTAGGAAGGATTTTAGTTTCTCTCAGTATTCATTCAACTTCCCTTCCACTAGTTTTTTGCTTGTCTCAGCTCTGGTTTGTCGAGAACAAAGCTTCAATTTGAGGGAAAGGATCTTTGACTTTCAGATATTCTAGTACTGATTTTGATTACCCTCTTCTAGATAGTTTTGGAAGACAAACACTAATGAGAGGGGTTGGTTTGAAGCCTGAATCACAGGATAAAAATAATAGCACCAAATTGAATAAACTGAGAAGAACCATGCATAATCTTTGTATTAGAGCTCATAGCATGTGGATGTTGTGGATAACTGAAGAGATTTCAGGTATTCTCACAAGAGATCTAAGGGAGGATGATTTTTTATCCATGACAACTCCTTTGAAGGCATGTATTCTCATTTGCATTGTATATTTTGTTTGTTGTGGCTTATGGAGTTGGTTTCATTTCTATGATTCATCTAATCACTGATCTCTTCTTATAGCTTTCATGAGATTTCTTCTAGTTTTGATTTAAGTCATCATGGTTTATATTTGGATATATTAATAACCAAATGAGAATAAATCATCTAGAGTAAAGAGCTATCATGCCCAAAAATTGTAGCCAAATGTCATACCCTAACTTTGACAGAAGGGAAAATACACGATTTTTTTTTTTTTGAACATCATCCTAACTTTCATGGTTACAGTAGACACAAACAATCTATTGATCAGTGATTACAACGACCTCCACTCCTAAACAACAACTCAATTGTTTGACCAACCAAACTATGATAATAATCTTATTTTTATAAACATCATCAAGTATTAAGTATAATGATAGTATTACTATCTAGCCACTGGTTATTCTTTAATAAAAATAATATCTCTAATAGTATTTAACCTCAGTAGAATTATCATCAACTAATCCACAAAGAAATATTTCATAAAAGAAAATGTTACTATTTTGTTTTATCAACTAACGATACTAACATTTTTATTTAATCCCCATTTGCACCATATTTTTGCTGACTAAGCGACATACCATTAATAATATTCTTATCTTTACTTAACCATGGTGTAGCCATTAAAAACATTATTAACATTTAAACACAAATCAAGATGATAAGATTACTCTCGTTCTATCCATTTATTAGTATTATTATTGAATCGTGGTTCATAATCAATCTAACAATTATTACTAATCATCATATTAATATTTTTAGTGATATCACTCTTTAACAAGGGAAATAATATATGTTTATATTACCTCCTTTAATAAACACAACGTATTTAATAATTTTTAATATTTAATAATAATTTTACTTAATAATGGACACTAGTACTTTTTGTTGTTATTTAATACTCACGTAAATTATTTAAGCTCATAATAATGTTTTATTAATTGTTACTTCTTTTTATTTATTCCTTTATTTTACCACATTATATTTATTTTATTACCATCTATATAAATTTTTCTTTCAAACCCCAAATACCAATATCAAAATTCCTCTTGGCTAACCCATAGGTGAATATCATTAATAAATCTTTAACTAACATTAATTTTATGACTCACGATAAATCAACTAATCACTTCATTTTTACCAATGATAATATCTTCAATATCTTAGCAACTCTCCTTAATAATAATTCTATGGGTACAATAATATTAACCTTAGCAAAAAAAATTCCTATTGTAAATACTGAATGCAAATTTTCTTTTCTTTTCTTTTCTTTTTCAATTAACTTTTAATTATATAATTATATATATATATATATAACCATAAGATCATCTCATTGATTTATTTATTTCTAAGGTATTTCAAATAGCTACTACATCTCCAGCAAATAAGTTTCCAACAACCAAAATGGATGACACCTAAGAAACAAAAATTTTATTTGTTTTTTTTTCAAATCCACTCATGAGAAATTAAAAAAATGCATTAAAATATAACTCAATTTTTTTAAAATTTAATAAAATTAAAATGCCCTAAAATATGCACTTAGTTTTTTTTTTTTTTCTAACCCTAATTCCTTGCTCTCTTGTATTGCAAAAACAGGGACTGAAAGCAGCGATGGGGAAAGGCGTGGGGCAGAGATCTACTAATAAGGGGCATTTGAAAACACTGAGCCATAGCTGCAAGTGAGGAGGAGGCGGCTCTGGTATGGACTGCCCTCCTTTACTATATTTTCTTTGCTAATTTTTTTTTTATTAAATAATTTTCTGTTTTTTTTTTTTAAGGGAATGACGATTGTTGCTTTGAAAATTAGCAGCTAGTAGTTTTACTCAATATCTTTCTCTTGCTTATATGCAAGCTATTGCAGCACAAGAAGGGAGGTCGGAGTTCAAAGGAAAGCAACTAAAAGAGTTTCACGAATCTATAATAACAGAGGGGTAATAAAATCATTACTTGTAGATTTATAACTTTATAAAATGCACTTCTCACCCAAAAGGTGAGCTCATTCGCCTGGGGTTTATTACTGTATAAAACAATGCTTTACAACTTACATCTCTGTGTTTTCTTACCCCTACTGTGTTCTCCGTAGAGGCATAAAATTGAGATTATTTTTATTTATCCCTCCATGAAAATAGTGGTTATATATAATGCTTAAAATTTATAGTTTAAGAAAATATATATGCTGTTCTTAAATAAAAATTTGATCTTCATTTTGCTGCTTTGTTTTATGAAATCTTTTCTATGCACAGAGATATACTTAAATATATATATATAGTGTATGTATATCATTCATATAATTGTTAAAATAAAACTGTGATAAATTTTATATTTTGTTAAAAAAAAGAAATATTTAATTAAAAATATATTTGCAACAGATTATATATATATATATATATATATATATATATATATAGAATCTCAAAATATAAATTTGTTAATATATTTAACTGCGTGTATTTTGATCAGCAAACAATTTATTTGGAAATATAAATATTTCTACGTGAAATGAATATGTGAATATATTTAAAATATGTATATTTTGAACAGCAAGCAATAATTTGAAAAACATATATATTTTACATGCAATGAATACTTTGGATTCATTCCTTTATTTATTTGTTTTACTGATTTTATATTTTGCAACATTCTCTAGCATTATATATTCACATGATTTAGTTACTATTTTTTTTTTTTTTAAGTATAACAAGAAGGAAAGGAATATAATTAATATTTATTGTGACATTTATAACATAAATTATTATTATTATTCTTCAACACCAAGTATTAATAACCATGCTAGATTTTCTTATATTTTAAATAATATTGCTTTACACTAATTAAGTTAACCAATGACAACAATGATACCAAGTTACATTTAAAACTCTAAGGAGAAACTTTACTCTCACATTTTCCTTTAAAGAACAATACAAAAAGGGTTTAAGTAATAAGTATTGCCAACAAACGAAAACTTGCAAAAATGTACATATAAGACTTTAAGTAACATACTAATAGATACAACTTGCTCTAATTTTCACCTTCTTTTCTAATGAGCAATGTATGATAAATCCCTCACTTAAGCTTGTAATGATTCAAATAACATTTGAGGAAATAATGATTTACATGCTAATGTGGCAAACTTTCTCTTTACATTCTTTCATTTTACAACAATACACTAGTATTTAATATTGCATCAATATTTAAGAATACCAAGAATAAAACGAAAAGTATGAGGCTTGCTCACCACCCTACCTTAATGGCATCATGAAGCCACATGGGCTCTAGCCATACCCCCGAGCAAGAAACAAAAGACTACTAGAGATCTTGGTAGGAAGACTAACAAGAACAATTTATCTATGATTTTTTTATCTACCCATTCACCAAACACACTCTAGATTTTCATACAAAAAAACTTGCTCTCTTTCCTAACTTGTTTTGAAAGATATAACAAGATAACACAACAACACATTTCCTACTTGAGATATTACAATAAGGGGAATAACTTATCTCCACAATTTTGTTTCTTGACCACTCCCTTTGCATGTAGTAGCTCCTTACTCCCTTTCAACTTTCTTTCTATTCTTTTCCCCATATTCTCAATCCAAAGATAATAATTCTCCAAGAGGAGAAGTGGGTAACATCAATTTCCTCTTTCCATCCAAGTATATATGAATTCAATTTGAATTCTCTTGGATGAGATAGAGACACTTGTCACTCACTCATTTGATTTTTCAACACATATCCCCACAAGTTCTCACACATGTGTGAGATTTTTTTGGGAGACAGGGAATGTAAAATGACAC